>KE373030.1:148787-175881 GCA_000418225.1 Zizania latifolia | reverse complement strand
CAGTTTGCTTCGATTCTACTATCACCAAAGAAACTGGCATGCATGGTATCCAATGCCTGCTTACTTTCTTTTCGTGTTACCATTCGCATTATATACCTGTTATATCTGAAATGGTATTGCCATGCATTGAACCAGTACCGATTCATCTTTCGTAATTCAATTTTACTGTGTGAAAATACTGAATTTCAGTCCTACATTTGCAGTGTCTCTCTGAGTTTGTCATGACTGATGTTCGTTATCTTATAGTTCTGGTTTGTCACCTTAGGTTCACTGGTTTGTTACCTTAGGTTCAAGATTGTATTACCAGTGAATTCCGATGTACTGCATGTCCTTGTGTAGCTGTGCTTATTTTGAATATGATCTGTGGGCTAGCTTATTTCCTACATTTATATTTTTGTTAATCTATAGGATAATTTGTGACAAGTAGCCCACTGGAACTTATATAAAATGCGATACTCTGTTGGCAGCACATGTTAACTGTCAATGTTGATAGCTAGCCTTTTAAACAGTGTTTGTTGTGGCTCTCATGAATCATGATACGCCTGGAATGTTTATAGTAAGCATTTTAAACAATGTTTGCTCTGGTTATAGGAGCAATGAACATATATTCAAATTTTAGAAGTGAAATGTGTATCCTCCAAGTATAGATGAAAAATTTTGTCGATGTGGTAGCTAACTTTTAAATACCCATGTCAGTTATGACGATTATTTTCTTTCTTCTCAATCTGAAGATAACTTAAGAGCTTACCTAAATGTTTCTTCTGTGATAGCATAGTTAGAAGTGAAATGTGTATCCTCCAAGTATAGATGAAAATTCTTGTCAGTTGTGAGGATTACTTTCTTCTCAATCTGAAGATAACTTAAGAGCTTACCTAAAATCCTAAATGTTTCTTCTGTGAAAGCATAGTTTAATATAGGCAGACTGATGGGGTATGTTGCCATTGTACATCTGATTATTATTTACTGATAACTACAAATTGTGAAATTGTCCTCATGAATCATGATACTCCAGAGTGGGTATCAAAGAAGCAGAAGAAACAGGGTGAAATGCTAGATGACTCTGCAGTGTTTTGAAATGGTGTAGGTTTTCTGTCTGTTCTCTCATTTAGTGCTGGAAGTCACAATATGGTTTGTTTGCATCTCAACTGATATCATCAGTATTTTATCTGTAACTGTATAGTTATTGATTGATGTTTGCAGAGATCAAAATGGACAAAATCACAAAAATAATGGCATAGGGAAACCGGGAACTTTCCCCTCCATCCTTCTTGTGGACTTCAGAGTAGTACTTTTGTAGCCTTTCTGTGCTGTGAATTTTCTCTCTTGTAGCAAATGAATTTTATTTCAAGTATGTGTAGCACGGCATGTTTTTAGGACATGCTTACCTGATTTCAAGTGCCCTGAGGGCACGTTTGGCCTGAATGCGTGAAAATTCAAATTGTACTGCTTGTTGTTGTTGCTATTCAAATTCTTCTTAATAATCAAATTGATATTTGATTTCATTTCAGTCTCTGATCTAAATGTCTAATGATTTAAATGTGCAAACGAGATCCTTTGCAGTCGGTCTCGCTGACAGCAGAGGGCAATCGCTTTCTTCGCACCGTTCGATCGAGATCCGACAGATACCGGAGAGTGGCTTTGCGCATGGTGGGATCTACTTCGTAGCAGTTGAAGTGAGCTTCGCATCGTTAGATCTCGATCAGACGAGACAGAGAGAGACCATAGAGGGTAGTTGGTCCATAGAGTCAGAGAAATGGTTCTCCCTGACATACATGCATTCCATTTCTCATGTGACAATGTGACATGTTCTTTTCCTTAGCAGGGCGTCTCTGTGTATTCGAGCCCCGACACAAAATACAAAATAAACCCTACGGTCAAAAATTCAGACAACAAAAAAAATACTTTCTCTTAATTATATAAGTTTATTATATGTTATTTCTTATCCTACTTATAAATATATCAAATATTGAAATATTTACAAAACGAATAGGCATCATATAATCAATTATTCACTATTCACTAATAACATTTACATATTGTTACTTAGACTATAATATAAGTTTTATCTAATTAAGCATAAGCTAAAACTAATTAGAATCTAGGGGCCGTGGTTTTTTTCCAGTGCGGATGTCCATCTTGCTCGTGCTAATCGACGGACCTATTAATCGTCAAAACTCAGGTTGTGTTTTGCTGTTGACATGCAAATGAGATCCTCTGTAGTTCGACTCAGACTGCAGAGGACAGTCGTCTCTCTCGAAGCTGTCCGATCTGGATCGGACGGTGCCAGAAGAAGACTGCGTGGTGGTGGGTCCCACTTCAAAGTAGAGCTTCGGGACAGTAATAAAAGATTTCGCACCATCTAATAGAGATCGGACGGCTGAGAGAAGCAACTGCCCCATGCAGTCACCCCTCCGATTGCAGCGGAACCGCTCCCGTCGACATGGGGACTGAAAACTGCACGGCGCGTTCTTTGAACTGTCGCCGCCGAGGACAACAGCTCGGCTTTCCGCGAGTCCGCTGCTATCTGCGACGCGCACGGCGCTCTGGAGGCTGGGCCCAGCGAGCGAATCAGGCCCAAACATATGGGCCTTTGTGGGCCTAGCACGGGCCAGTTGATGCCAGCTGGCCTATATGGCGGCCTGACGCAGCGGTTGCTTTTCCAATGGGACAAACCAAACGCAAATAGTGAATTTCTCCCAGAAGGAGCCAATGACCAAAGGAGCGGAAAGAGGAAATGGGGAGCGCGCGGTGGAGGCGCTCGAATCCGACGGTGGCTCCGGCGTGAAGAGGCGGCGGACGGATGGAGAATACGGGGAAGGCGAACCGGAAGTGGAGGACAACAAGGACGACCTCATCTCGCTGCTTCCGGACGACATGCTTCGGGAAATCGTCAGCCGCCTCCCGTTAAGGTACGGCATCCGCACGCAGGTGGTCTGCAAGGGGTGGCGCAACTACTGGAAGGAGCGGAGGCGGAGGGCCATCCTCCATTGTACCGCCGCCTACGCCGTCGAGAACCTCCACATCGACCTGAGCAACATGGGGCCTAGTAGCCTTAGTAGGTCTCTGAGATTGCCCTTCCGGCTTTTGAGCCGCAACCTCGCGCGCCTCTCGGTCTGCGCCACCATCACGACCAACCTACGCTTCAGGGGCGCCCAGCCCTTTCCCGAGCTCGCGGCAATCTACCTCCACTCCGTCGCCGTCGAGACCACAGTTTTCGATGGAATACTCGCGCTCTGCCCCAGCCTCCGCGTTCTGGACCTTCGCAAGTGCTCTAGGCTCGACGCCATCGCCATCACGTCGAACGGGCCGAACCTGACTAGTCTCACCATCGCGGATTGTGATGGTGTCACCAGGGTCGACGTCGTACCGGTATCTAGCCTCCGCTCCATCCGCTACAGTGGACGCTTCTTCCCGGCCTTCCACCTGCCAATCGCCTCGTGCACCAACCTTTACCTCTCCTACTATGGCCTGATACTTCCCGAGCTATTCGATAAATGGCTCGAAAACACCGTACGGTATTTATGCGATGGAACCATCACCAACAACAATGACTTCAACATCACCAACCTCACCATTTGCAGCAATGCCCTCCGGGTATACTTTTTTCTGTTGGGTATCATTGTTTCTGTTTCGCTTTGCCTTGATATCATTTAGTGGACTCATGGATAGTCTGTTTATGTACATTTCCATTTAGATGATTTCTTTCTGCGGTGATCGCCAAGAAACTGCCAGGCTTCATAAGTTTTTCAACTTTCGGCGTTTGACAGAGCTACAGTTGCTCATGTTTGAAATGAAGGCCGAGAACCTTGCTAGCATCTATCTTTTCCTCAAGATTTTCCACTGCCCAAATCTGTCCAGGCTCTTTGTGCAGGTTGTTAATACCCCATAATCCTTTCTGAATTGCATTGGTTAGTAGTTAGTAGTTGTTTCCCGTTTTGTTGCATCTGCTGAATCTGCGTGTGTGTTCTTATTGATTTCATCATATTCCTCCTGACCGTTTACTCTCCTTGTTTGCAGTTCCCAAAATTCGGACATGAGCCCTTTCCAGAGAATCTCCTTGACGGGGTGACGGAAGTGTCGCTGGAGGATGGCTTAGATAACCTTACGGTGGTAAGGATCATGAACTTCAACTGGCACCCCATTGAGGTGCAACTTGTGAGTTTTTTGTTGAGGAAAGCTAGAAACATCCGTACACTGCAACTTGTTTCTCCCAGTGCGATTCCGTTGAATGTGGCTGGTATCGAACAAGAAGACCTTTCTCCCATCAGAGAGGCTTTGGCGAATGGCCTTATAATTCTCAGTGAGTTTGAGGATGGTGCAACCAAGCCATTTCATTCAGAGATCTTACTCTAGCTTTAGTTGTCAGTCACCAGTCAGAGATATGGCCTTATAGCTTGTAATATCAGAGAACTGACCATCATTTGGACATGCTAATCGATGATATACAAACATACGGAATTTGCACCTTCAGTTTGCTTCGATTCTACTATCACCAAAGAAACTGGCATGCATGGTATCCAATGCCTGCTTACTTTCTTTTCGTGTTACCATTCGCATTATATATCTGTTATATCTAAAATGGTATTGCCATGCATTGAACCAGTACCGATTCATCTTTCGTAATACAATTTTACTGTGTGAAAATACTGAATTCAGTCCAGTGTCTCTCTGAGTTTGTCATGACTGATGTTCGTTATCTTATAGTTCTGGTTTGTTACCTTAGGTTCAAGATTACATTACCAGTGAATTCCGATGTACTGCATGTCCTTGTGTAGTTGTGCTTGTTTTGAATATGATCTGTGGGCTAGCTTATTTCCTACATTTATATTTCTGTTAATCTATAGTTAGATAATTTGTCACAAGTAGACCACTGGAACTTAAATAAAATGTGATAATTTGTTGGCGTGCACATGTTAGCTGTCAATGTTGATAGTAAGCCTTTTAAACAGTGTTTGTTGTGGCTCTCATGAATCATGATACGCCTGGAATGTTGATAGTAAGCATTTTAAACAATGTTTGCTCTGGTTATAGGAGCAATGAACATATATTCAAACTTTAAATGAAGACTCTATCAATTTTGTTACTGCACGGACAATTGAGATACGATTGTCAGTTGTCTTGAACTTGATTAGCATGCTTATGGCGGAGACATGCCTCAAGGTAGTCATGGACTCATGGTTCAAGCCTCAAGCCTAGTTTCTTACTCCTGTTGAATTTTCATTAAAATGTTATATAAAAATTTTAAATGATTAGTTAATGATAGTTAATGTAGTCGTAGTATATTTTTGGCACTACCCTAATTATTATTCTGTCTGGCCGCGTCTCCCGCTGTGGCTCCGGGCTTCTGGCCTGTCCGCCGAGGCGCCGACGGCTGTCGCGTAAGTGCTGCTACAAGTACAGCCTTCCCTCGCCGGGTGACGCTCAGACTCGCCGGCGAAGCCTGACACCAGTGCTGCCTGCGACGACCTTCCATCATCAGTGCTGCCGCGGCGCCGCTTGAGTCCACGTCGGCCGCTGCTTCGCCGCGCCGTCGCACCTGCCCTTCGCCGGCGCCGCTGCCCGTCCCCGTGTCAACTTTCTCAGCAGCCTGTGCCGGTGCCGCTGTTTGCAGGAAGGAGTCCAACCTCTGATGGCGCATGCGATTCTGCTCCCTCCCTTCCTCTGTGGGCGGCGCGGGTATGGCCATGTCGAGCAGCAGTCGGGTCAGCTGTTGTTTGGCGCAAGCGAGCTTGAGGGTCGGGTTATGTGTAAAGAGATTATCGTTGTCTCCTAGGTCATGTTTACCGATTGCTATTTTGTGTACCTACTGTGGTCGTTGGTGTTCTCCTTCTTTTTTTTTCATTTCCCTCTGTTTCTCATGAACGTTGCGTGAGGTTATTGTGTGGTTGAATCGGCATGAAGCCTCTAAACTGTGCCCTCATGGCTTCCATGTTTTGTTGCTTGCAACTATTATCTACCCTTTACTACTTGAGATAGTAACTTCCTCCTATGAAAATGCCCACTTGCACATACATTCTTTATTCCAATCTGTTCCTTTTAGCTTATGATGATAGATTATCCAACTAAGCATTAGCAGTTTATTCTCCCTAGAGAACGAATTGGCAGCGCAACAGATAAGCATTGTGTTAGCTTTACCTGGTTAGGTGTCAGGCCAAATGACTCAAATTAATCACCAATTGGTGCTTTGCTGGTCTGGCCTGGCCACGTAAAGAAAGAGAAGAAGAAAATTGGGCATATGTGGATGTGGGTCAGCACCGGTGGATCAGATCTCGAATTGCTGCCATGTTCCATTCTGACCTACCACCGTCTCCAATAGAAAGAATATCAGCTGCCACCCCAAGAAGATGGCTGGTTAAATCATTGATTAGTTCAGAAAGCGAAGAGCTGCCCCAATGCCCATGAAGGCAGGGAGCAAGTGAGCTTTGTGCAGCAGCCAGCAGGTAGGCTGCCTTTCGATTTCTGCCCATCGCTTTCCTTCATTTCTGCATGTCTCTGCAGACTCTGCTGATCTTATTGAATTGAGATTTTATTAGGTTGAGCTGAAAGGTCTGAGAGAGAGAGAGGGAGAGAAAGGAGGATGGGGTTCTTCTTCTTCGCTTCCCGTGCTGCTGCTCGGTTCTTGGGCGGGATCAGGATCGAGCACCCCAGCGTCTCCACCGCTGCACTTCTTCTTACAGCAGCCAGGTGCAGCCTTCACCTTCTCTTTTCGCCAAGAAATCGTCTAAAGCTTTGTTTTTTTTCTGTGTTATCTTTCGTCTACTTTGCCCCCTTTCCCCCTCCTTTCAGTTTTAATAGCTGCTTTCTTGTATGGTCTACAACTCTATCTGATGTTATATAACAGTAGATTTTGAGGTTTTTCTCTGTTCTTTGAGATTCTTTGAGACTTATCAACTATATACTGTACTAGATAAAAGAGTTCCCCTTTTATGAGTTTATCTGTATGTTTGGTACTTTGGTCCCAAGATTTGAGAACCTAGATGTGTATTTTGGTTGCATTTGCAAAACTTGTAATTTGTGTATTGGCTCTGCAGTGGTGGAGGCCTTGTGGCGTATGCTGATTCTGCAGCAGAAAATGCTTCAGAACCATCTCAGGAAACTCCCAAGAAGAAGGTGGTGGTTCTTGGGACTGGCTGGGCTGGGACGACTTTCCTCAAAAATATTGACTGCTCCAAGTATGAAGTGAAAGTCATATCGCCCCGAAATTACTTTGCGTTTACACCTTTGCTTCCAAGTGTGACATGTGGGACTGTAGAAGCACGCAGCATTGTTGAACCGATACGAAGGATGTTTGACAAGGTACTTGTTCAGGGCTTCAGGCAATCAATATTATGCTCTGTACATTTAGCTATAATAAAATATGCCCAGCGTCGCTGTGTTTTGAGCTATGTTAATTTGGCTGTCTATGTTATTTCAGTTGTGCAAGCTGTGGAATGATACTCATACTGTGCCTCTCTTGTTGTTTGTAGAAAAAGAAAGATGTTACATTTTATGAAGCTGAGTGTTTCAAGATTGATGCATCAAAGAAGGCTGTCCATTGCCGTTCTGCTGTTGGAACTAATTTAGATGGGAATGGTGATTTTATGATTGACTATGATTACTTAGTTGTTGCTCTCGGGGCTACCGTAAATACATTCAACACTCCTGGTGTGATGGAGCATTGCTACTTTTTGAAGGTAAAATCATGTACTACATTCAATAGCCTTCCATGTTCTATGGTGTTTCATACTCCAACAATCCAAGTATCCAACCCTAAGTAGTCTGTTTTAGGAACTGAGCCTAGCTTAGTTGGTGAAATATGTGGGTGTACGCCTGAGCCCCGTGCCCCCTAGGTTCAGGTCCTGTAAAGGCTTCAATTTGGGTGTCTATCCTTCTATTGAAAAAAACAACTTCCTTGTGATGATTTTTTTTTTTGAAATAATATGTTTAACTTGCCTACAATATCCTGAGGTCTAGAGTACTACTACAAATATCATGTAACCCTATGCTTCCACATTTTGTCTCACAAGAAAATTTCCACTTTATGTTTCACAAAACAGTCCGGCTTCAAAACTACAACTCTTTTTTGGAATGTGGGAGTTTTTTGTGATTCTGATGGGAATCTAACTTTTCTGTACGAAATTCCTATGTGCCAAAGTGGCCCTAATCATCTTAGAGCAACCTACATGTCTCATTGCATGGCATGATCTGTCAAGTTGTGATCACAAGATTTAATGTTTTGCTCCTATTTAAGTATTTGGCAGAATGTACCGTGCCTGCATTTGGAATGGACTTCAGTGTCATCTGGATTATGCAGCTGTTAGCTTAATTGTCTACTTATGTTAAATAAAGATGCTCTTGGTTTCTTTCTCACATTATTTTGTAAAAAACACTGTCCTTTTACACCTTTGCACAAAAAATTATGATTGGTTACTTAACCATCAAAACATGCATACTGTATTGTTGTTTTTACTTGAGTTTCTTTTCTACATAAAACAATTTCATTGCTCTAGCTATCCAATGGTAGTTAATGTGTTTTCTAGACATGTTTTAACATTCCCTGGAGGATAAGTTTGTGAGATAGTTTCATTTTCTTAATTTTCCCTTAGTGCAGAATAAGTGTTCATTATCTTGTAATTATATTCATGGAACTACTTGCCGTATCATCTACTTACAGCTTTGCATTGTAAAAGTCAGGAAGTAGAGGATGCTCAAAAGATCAGGAGGAATGTGGTAGACTGCTTTGAAAAAGCTTCACTACCTTACATTAGTGAAGAGGAGAAAAGGAAGATCCTTCACTTTGTAATAATTGGTGGTGGGCCTACTGGGGTTGAATTTGCTGCAGAGTTGCATGATTTTCTTGTCGAAGATCTGGTGAAGCTATATCCTGCAATTGAAGAATTTGTAAAGATATCAATAATTCAGTCCGGAGAACATATATTGAATATGTAAGGCACTACTAACATATCAGATAGTATTGTTACAGTGACCAGTATTAACTGTGGCTGCATAGTGCATACAAAGAAGTAGACAAGTAGTAACTGCTATCAGGGTATGTTTTGGGACAAGTAAAAATCTCCCAAGGATCACCGAAGGACTAAAATGCTAGGATTTCATGGTTACACTTTTATCTCATATATTGATGATTACTGCTGGACCACATGTTCCAAGGTTTCCAGTGGATTTGGAAAGTCATTACCTGGGATAGTTTTCAATTTCTCCTGGGATACCATGAATATGATTCTGGTCTTTGCTATGTTTGCAGAAACAGTTTAGTCTTCTAAGTAGAGTAGTTGGATCTGTTTTCTTACAAATATTATGGTAGTTTTGGGGAAATGGTCCACTGATGGTTCCTTTATAGCCAGGCATTTCAAATTGTATGAAAACAACAGTGTTTTATGGTTTGAACATTGGTACCATCCAATGTTGCCTCAGCAAATTGCCTTTTCTTTTCACCCATGATTACCATGTGCTGTTTTTTAATGCAGGTTTGACCAAAGGATAGCTTCATTTGCTGAAACGAAGTTCCAGAGAGATGGCATTGAGGTTAGTACAGGGTTCAGAGTGGTAAACGTCTCTGATGATCTAATTACGATGAAGAGCAAATCAGCTGGTGAAATATCGATACCATATGGGATGGCTGTTTGGTCTGCTGGTACTGGTACTCGTCCTGTCATTATGGACTTCATGCATCAGATTGGTCAGGTTGTTAAATTTAAATAAGGCTCCCTAACCAGTTTACCCAATCATGTTTTACTTCCAGTATTTATTGTTGAAGTATCTAATGTTCTCTCCTTTAATAGACTAATCGGCTTGTCTTAGCAACTAATGAATGGTTAAGAGTTCATGAGTGTGATAGTATCTATGCAATTGGTGACTGTGCTTCAATAAATCAAAGGAAAATAATGGTATGTGCAAAGTATTTCGTACATTTTACTTGACAATAGTTCTTACTTTCAAACTTCATAGCTTGTATCAGCATGTTAGTCACATATCTGTACTTGGAAGCTAGCAAGTATAAAATTCTTTGTGGATATGCAGATTTGTTGCAAGATACATTTAAGCAGTGTGAAATTTATACTTTGTCTAATAAACAAGCATAGTGAACATCTAAATTGGCAGCATTTCGGTTCACATTTCGTCAATTCTCTGACTTAATTATTCCTATTCTTTCAGGAGGACATTTCGATGATATTTAAAACGGCAGATAAGGACAACTCCGGCACTCTAACACTGAAAGAAATAAATGATGTTCTTGAAGATATTTGTATAAGATACCCACAAGTAGAACTCTATATGAAAAGTATGCACATGATTGATATAAGGGATTTGATAAAAGATGCTGTAGGTGATTCTCACAAGGAAGCAATGGTGGTTAACATAGAGGAGTTCAAAAAAGCTCTGTCTCACGTGGATTCCCAAGTTAAAAGTGTTCCAGCAACAGCTCAGGTTGCCTCTATCTCCATATGTAATCATCTTTCAATGATATTATTTTTTGGGAAATGGACTTGCATGTGCGAATGCTCCGTATTTCTTGAATATTTTCCAGGTTGCTGCCCAACAAGGAAACTATCTTGCTGAATGTTTTAACAAGATGGACCAGTGCAAAGAACATCCAGAAGGTCCATTGCGCATGACTGGATCAGGACGGCACAATTTCCGCCCATTCCGGTAAACTATATCGTTATACCTGCAATCTTGCGTACTTCCTCTACCCAGTTTGTTTGCATTAGATATGCTATTTACCGAATTTGCAAGCAGAATTTGTCAATATATGCCGGTTTAACCAAGTTTTGTTGTATCATTAGCTTTGTTTCTATACTTATTCTTGCTTATATTTCCATTTCCTGGTATTCAAGATACAAGCATCTTGGGCAATTTGCACCCTTGGGTGGAGAGCAAGCTGCTGCAGAACTCCCAGGCGATTGGGTTTCCATGGGCCACAGCACCCAGTGGCTGTGGTACTCTGTATATGCAAGGTAAAGAACCTGCTCTCTCCGTAGCAATGCCATCCTCTACCATGTCTGAAGAAATCAACCATGACCTCTCATCTTGCTGCTACTCTCCAGTACATTCAGAGCCTTATATTTTGAATCATCAATCATGCCTCTGGGCTTACAAGTCGTTTATCTGAATCTTCTGTCCTAACAGTGTTTCTTTCCATCCTATCCAGCAAACAAGTGAGTTGGCGCACAAGGGTACTGGTAGTGTCTGACTGGACTCGCAGGTTCATATTTGGGAGGGATTCAAGCCGGATTTAGCGCTGCCAAATGCTGATTTGGCAGACCTTTCTGTACAGGGAATGTTGTTGGATGATTTTTTTAGCATACTACTGTTGAATAATTGATGTGCTGGCAGAGGTATTTTGTCCCCTGTCCTGCAGAGTGCCCACTGAAGTTCATATCCTTGTATGTCTGCATTCTAGTGGTATTTGCTCCCACTGCAACATCGCTCTCTACTATGGTTAGGAATGACCATGGGTACCTGAGACATAAAACTTGATAGATTTTTACTATATTAGGGTATGAGTATAAACTAAAATCCTTATCCATGTGTGTATATTAATAGATAAAAAAAACCATATTTATTGGGTTCACATGTATGGAATATGAACTCATAAATCCATATAGGTATATGTATATCCAGTATGTACATGTAATTTAGCCTATTGCACCACTCTATATGTATATTTGTATTTGTTATATATTTACAAATTTATGATATATTCATATTCTTATAGTTAATAGTTTAATGCTATAGAATTTATTTACACTATTATATATATACTCGAGTATGGACAACCATGAGTATGAAACTTATCCATAGATAAGTATAAGTTTTTTATTAGATAGAATTTATACTGATATAAGTTTTTTATTAGATAGAATTTATACTAATACGTATAGAAATGGGTGGATGGTATCGAACACAAGCCTTTTCTGGTACAATGAAGTGTCACTCTAGTTGTCACTTTACACTGCATCTGAATTCTGACAGGTGGGTCCTCCCAGCTCCAAGGGAAGCAGCCAGGGGCAACTTAAGATGGGCCCACTTGTCAGCCACAGTTCCTATGCATGTTGCTTTGGGTGGGTCGGCGAAAACAGTGAAAAAGATACTCCTGTTTTTGACTGTCAGTAATAGTAATCCGTAATAGGCTGAAAGTAGCAGCAATCACAGCGTGTCTGCCTCAAGGGTATCCATGGAAAACGTACGTCGCGTGGTACGCACGCTCATGTACGTGTACGTATGTATATATGGTCCTCCTCTTGCCGGTCGAAATGTCGAATACGAGTAGATGTGGTGCCCTGCCTCTGTACTGCACTGAGCAAGTCTGCGAGTGGTCCATCCTGCTCGTCCTGGACTCACCTGCCGGTTCCATCACATATAATGGTGATGGTGTACAAGATTGTGTTTGTGTCTACGAACTGAGCTAAAATAATCTTATCTAATCAATTATATAACCATAAAAACTTTATTAAATTTTAATGAGATTATAAAGACAAGCATAAAGATCAATCTCTAATTGTGTATCCGTCCGTGGGTGAACACTACACTTTCTCTTTTTTTAAGCTGAATTTCTCTTGGAATCGCATAGTAAGAGATCAATATGTGCTTATGCTATTTATTACACACCTATGATGCTTATCAGCGTACTGTTGAAATGCAAGCTTATTTTTGGTACCGGATGTATCAATTGTAATATATATCTACGCCAATATAATATTATGTTTTTCTTTGCAATTTACAGCCCTTCAATTGTGGATGCTGGAATTGTCAAGATTCTTTCTGAACTGGTATGCTATGCTGTCTAGTATCTAATGTGCTTCGGACAAAAGATATCAAGAACTTTATTTGGAAAAAAAAAAGCTATGAATGAATAGAAGAACAAATGTTGGCACCAACCTTTGATTTAGCTTTCCATGATATTATGTTAGTACTCACGAGTCATGACGTACTGTCGCATACAACGTTTTCATGTATGTTTCATGCCAGTTACCGTACACACAGTGCAATTACACGTTGGAATGAATGCCTGTCTCCTGGCTAAAACTAATCCATTCCAGAATATCTCCTGAAATCAAATCTCCAAGAAACTTAAAGTTCAAGGGTTCTTAAGATAACTTATTAGATACGCACACACGCAATTGATCAGAAGTTCAAAACTGATTTGCCTCCACTGATTATATCCAGTGCCTTTCTCTCCCAGCATGTCCTGGCCCAGATCCTGCACTAACAAAACTAAAAAACTAAAAAAAAGTATATATACATACATATATATAATTAAATGATGTATTAATCTACTATTGGAGATTACATGATTCACACAACTTTTTGTTTTCTTGACCGATTTCTTTCCTTAAATTGGAAGCAGCAAAATCTAGCTACCAAATATTTCAAAACAAAACAACTATTTAATATTAAACATTAATAATTAATTTTCAAAAATACAAAAATAAATATAATAATTAGGAGTGATTAGGAGGTAATATTTTGTTTTCTTTAAGTATGAAAGTTTTATCAATTAAGATAGATGGCACATAATTATTTAAATGTATCATCAACTTTGCCTTAGAAAGAGAGAGAGAGAGAGAGAGTAATTAGATTTATAGATAACTAATTAGCAGCATAGAGTGAGCAGCTGTTGCTGTACTGTGGCTTTACCTTGAAGTATCATACGGAGCTACGGCTCTGGTTAGGTGCAGCACAACAGCATAGCACGGCTGATGCATACCAACAGAAAAGAGAGAAGCGTAAAGCTTTTGCTGTCATTTTACTCAGGGAAAGGTACACTTGATGATGGCTGCACAATTCATAATGAGCACTGCATAATCATCAACTCAACTGTAGCCTGTTGCTCTCATCCCAAGGAGATGATGAATAAATACAGGCAAGCATTCTCATTCTCCAATTCTTTTGCACATTCACCCAACCCACTGATCCAATCCACCATCTCCATTCATCTATACTCTCTCAAGTCTCAATCTCTCATTGCAGCAATTGTGCTGCTGCTGCTGCTGTGCTAATACTAGGTAATAGTAAATTAATAGTTGGGATTAGTTTGCATAAAGAAACAATCTGAAGAGGACAGATTCCAGTGGAAGAATTAGAAACCATACAGTGGAGGGGTAACTAGAGGACAGATCAAGAGATGGTAAGATGCATGCATGAATCACCAACTTGCAGGCTACCCATCTACCCTTACAGAGACTGTGCATACATACAAGGGCTACTAGTACATGTACAAAACAAAACCAACATTTGTCACATACCTGCATCAACACCACCATTAATGCTTCCAGGTCCCAACTACTTGCATTGCAGCACCAGCAGTATTAGCAGTTGCAACTCCCAAACCCAAGAAGATGCATGCTACTACTACATAGGCAAGCAGTGTGTGTGCATTGGTGTTGTTTGGTCAGAGACACAGTGCAGCAGAGATGGGAGAAGCAGCAGAAGCAGAAGCACCAGCAGCAGCAGCAAGCCGTTGTGAAGCAGAAGCACCCAAGGCACTCAAGTTCTTGGCAATGGCATCCTCCTCACTGACCTGCTCCATCCCACAGTTCCCGGCGAAGTGGCAATCCATCAAGGACAAGCTCCAGCAGCTATGCTCCGGCCTGAATTCACTCTGCTGCAGCGTCGGCTTCGGCGCCGGCGTCGACGACGACGATGAGGAGCAGCATCCGGTGCTGGTTCAGCTTCTGGAATCGGCTTCTGAGACGGTGAGGAGCATCCAAGCTGTGGCTTCGCAGTGCAGCGATGGGCCGTACAAGAGTGGACGGCTCCGGCTGAGGAGCGACCTGGACAACCTGAGCTCCAAGCTTGACGCGCACATGAAGCAGCTCAAGGAGATGGCTTCCTCCGGCATGCCGTCGCCGTCGCAGGCCATTGTGACGGTGAGGCCCGGCATCGACGCCGGCGCCGGCGAGAAGATGTTCTACCTGAGGGATCTCTTCTCCAGGATCAGGATTGGTGGCTGTGTGCAGAGAAACCAAGCGTTGGCCACCATTAGAGAGCTCCTGTCAGAAGACGAGGTCTGCGTCAAGATCGTCGCACTTGACATCGACGACGGCATCGCCTTGCTCACCGGCTTCCTCGAGTCGAGAGACGCGCGCCTCCAGGAGGAGGCCGCCGGCGCCGTCGCCATGGTCGCTAGCCTCGACTGCTACAGGGGAATGATGGTCAAGGCAGGCGTCATCGCGCCGCTCGTCCAGCTGCTGGAGGACGAAGCCACCGCCACCGTGCTGGCCAAGGAGAGGGCGGCGCAGACGCTGCGTGAGCTGACGGAGAACTCCGAAAACGTGTGGGCCGTGTGCGCGCACGGCGGTCTCACCACGCTGCTCCACGCCTGTGCCGACGGCGGCAGCAGCGGCAAGCTGGTCAGCTCCTCGTTCGCCTTGCTGAGAAACCTGAGCCGGGTGGAGGAGGTGAAGATGTTCATGGTGGAGCAAGGGGTGGTCACCGAGCTGGTGAAGCTGTCCCAGAAGAAGGAAGAGGCCCGCAAGCTCGGCGCCGTCGAGCTGCTCCATGCCATGGCTCTGGACGACGCCGACGTCCGGGAAGAAGCAGTCGGCATGGGCGTGATCCAGTCACTGCTCCAGTTGATATACCCTGACCTGCCTTACTCCTATAAGGCCAGGGAGGTTGCTCTCGCAGCCATATGGTTCTTCTGCTTCTCCTCCGCGAGCTCCATTGATGATCTCATCAGCTCAGATGTCCTTGGCTGGCTTCTCTTCTACCTCAACAATGGCGATTACACTGTTCTCGAGCTCACACTCAAAATCCTGAGGCATTTGTCGGAAGTTTCTGAAGAGTACAACAGGATGATGGGCAGAGCAGGGTACCTGAGTGCCCTGGCAAGCTTGCTTGGAGCAAAATCATGCCGAGTTCGTGAAATGGCAGCTCAAGTGCTTTCCAGCTTGCTGTTGCTTCATCCGAATCGCGCAATTTTCATCCAAGACGGCGACAATCTGAACATGCTGTTGCAGTTGCTTGATCCAGCTGAGGGCAAGTTGGTAGCTAAGGACTTGATCCTTTCTGCCATCTCGTCCTTGGCAGAGACCAGCAGTGGGAGGAAGAAGATTATATCATCAGAGCATTTCAGCAGCCTGAAAGAACTAGCAGATACCGGGGACTTTGATGCGAAAAAGGTCGTTAAGAAGCTAGCCACTAACAGATTGCAAACAATTTTCAGCAAGATATGGAGTGCTTAAGTTATTTTCTGACACTCTTCTTTCTTCACTTCAGTGCCTTTACTAAATACACCCTTGATTTAGCATTAGTTTATTTGATTTGATGTCCATAGTTCTTGCTTGTCTTGTAATATTTATATCCGTCATTGTGATTTCTCTATGTTGTGCATTTTAACTTCAGTGAGATTCAAGTTTCAACATCATGACTTCTGTGATGATCACAACCTTGGATGTAGGCACACTACAATGCTATTCTTTTGCAGTTGTGCCATGCAAACCGCTGTTTACTCTGAATATGCATTAGCAATGCAGAGTACTCCCTTCGTTCCATTTTATAGGTTGTTTGATTTTTTTTTATAAGTTAAAATTCTCTAATTTTGACTAATTTTATAGAAAAAATATATCAACAACTACACGTCAAATTAGTTTTATTAAATCTACCGTGAAATATACTTTACTAATGTATTTATTTGATATTATATATGTTAATATATATATTAAATTTGATCAAAGTTATATAAATTTGACTTAGAAAATAGTCGAATGAAACGGGGAAGGAAGCAAGAACATAATCCATACCTAAGAAGTGTCATCAAACTGTTTGGTTTCTGATGAGAGAGCGACCTTATCTCATCTTCCTCTATTATCATTTTGATTCTTTTTGCAAATCAAGGACACCCAAAGTACTTGAAAACCGTCAACTGGACGAGTCCAGCAAATGTTCTGCACTACATAGTAGATAGTCCAAATACAGCTTAGCGTCTCGCCAATTTGTCAGCGAGCAGCCAAACAAACGGATTAACCCATTCTGGTTACTTTACTACTAGGAAGAAACTGAGCCATGCTGAGTTATGAGTAGCCTTTATATAACACTGGTATCGCTTTCAACCTTTGAGAACAAACAATGATCAGCAGATGCTAAGACAAGAACAGGTTGTCCT
This sequence comes from Zizania latifolia, assembly GCA_000418225.1. Lineage (NCBI taxonomy): Eukaryota > Viridiplantae > Streptophyta > Magnoliopsida > Poales > Poaceae > Zizania > Zizania latifolia. The sequence goes on along the minus strand of KE373030.1, from coordinate 158,774 downwards.
ATTCACCAACAGCTTGTTTGTTTCTCCTATCTTTTGATTCCTACACTCCTCCCGTGATACTTCAAAATAAGCACGTGAATCTCCAGCAACGACTGATCCAGGCTTCTGTTTGTGTGCCAAATTCACCAGCTTGGCTTCAATTTTGGGTCTGTAATTTTACCCACAATCAATTTGATCTGTGATAGTTTACATGCTTATTTATGCATTTTATCTTTCTTATCAACCCCTGAGCATATAAATTCTGAACTTACTTTATTGGAGCCTTAGCAAGCTCATCATGAAAATTTACAGCAACCATTGGGTATTTTCTAGCATTCCCAATTCCCAAATCAAATGAAGACACAGATGTCAGTAAGCCACTTACTCAAGGGCTCAAACCAAATAGCACACTTACAACTCCAAAACAAGAAGCCCATCGAAAAGACTCTTCACTATCTCTTTTCACACGTACTAGCAACTAGCAAGGCCTTGACAAAATGAAATCGGAGAAATAGCATGAGATATGAATGTAACAGTAGATGACCATTTATGCAACACTCAAGAAGAAGGTGAGCTGAGCTGGAAGGAATGGATCAAACCATGCTACTTCTTGTCAAGCTTCTGCTGCCGCCGCGTTGGGTGCTTCGACTTCGAGTACCCGTGCCTGGAAGGAGGGAATGGCATTGCCGTCCTCAGCTGCAGCCGTGAAGAAAGAGCGCTTCCCGGCCAAATCAGCAACCCGCTTGGCGCACCCCGAGTCGCGAGGGCTCTCGTCAAAAGGCGGCATGGTCCTGATTCTTGGGAGCATTTCAGCAACCTTGGCGATTGTTTGAGGAGAAAGTGGGTCATTCGATGATTCGATGACCTTTGCTCTGATTTCCTCACTCTGACTTGCATCCACTGCTGATCCTGGGAGAGACTGCTTGCGCCGCCTCTCTTGTGCTCCACCGCCTAACAGGGATGCGCCAGGAGTGAGGCTGTAGCGGCTCGGGACAACCCTCATCTTGGAGCTCCCCGCCGGCTTCCTGCCAACGGCGGCGGCGGAGGCACCGCCGGTCTGACTGAGCACAACTTTGGGCTTGAGCTTGAGCTCATCCACCACCTTGTTAATTCCCATTGAGTCAGTAGCCTTGGCAACGGACTGCCACTGCCTCCTGGACCTGGGGCTGGTGCTCCTCGCCTTCGCTCTACTTGCTGCTGCTCCTTGCTTCGATTCCAGTGTCTCCTTGGTATTGCTCGACGGCCATGGCTTGGCGGGGACCGTGGGTTTCTTGGAGACTCGGCCCTCTTCTCGGATGGCATTGAGCTTGCAGGGGAGCGGCTTCACCCGCGCCGCCGCAGGTTTGCCGCCGACACCGTGGTGAATCTCCATCGGCCCGAGGCTGACAGTCCTGCGACGCTGCACCGGAGGCTCGTTGATCGGCTTCAGGATCCGCGCGGCGCCCGCGCCACGCTGTTGCTGATGCTGCGCTGCGGGCACCTTAGGGTTCGCGGCGGCGATTTCGAGGGGGCCGAGGCTGAGCCCCCTGCCCCGCGGCGGTGGATGCTGCCTGATGGGCTTCAGACTCTGCCCGGTGCGCGGTGGCTGTTTCTCTGGGTTAACGAGGGCGATTACATCCAGGGGTCCGAGGCTGAGGCCCCTCGGCCGCGGCCTCACCTTCGCGACGACCTCCCCCGTCGGAGCGGCGTTGCGGTTAGGCTCCGGCTGCTGGGAGCAGCGGAGATGGTGGAGGCGGGAGGAGAGCCGCAGGATCTCCGCCTCGATGTGGTCGATCTCGGCCTCCACATCAGAACCCCCGTCATCAGGCTCTGGGCGGTTGTTCTCCTTATCCCCCTTGCGGACGGCCGCAACGGCGGGGCTTTGGGGGTGCCAAGCCGACGACGAAGACAAGGAGTTGTCGAAGGCGGCGTTGTTCCAGACGTGGACCAGCGGGATGAGGGGATCCTCCTCCATCGCCTCCGCCGAACCCTTCCCCTCCACCTGCGGCGACCACCGCGGCAGAAGCAGATGCAGATGCAGAGATCAGGCGCAAATCAACCCGCCAAAAACCTAAAATCAAATCGCCAGCGAGAGCAACAAATCTACGCACACGGCACACCTGTATCAATCGGTCGATCGATCGATTCGAGTGGATCCCTTCTCCCTTCGCGCGATTAACGCAGTGAGATCGGATCGGATCGGATCGGATTAGGTGATGAATCCTTTGAATTTTGTGTGATGAAAGGATGAGGGGAGGAAGAGGGTTTAAGAGCAAGGCCAGATTCGACCGTTGGGACTCCGGAGCGGAGGGGAGCGCGTCACTTTTTATATTAACAAGTGGATTTTTTTCCTTTTTTAAAAAAGGTAAAATGAAAATACATGAGCAGATGCAGCGGAGTGGGGCTACGGGCTACCAAACTCCGCTCCTGCTCTCCATCTTGAAAGCAATTTTTGCCCAGATTTCAGTTTATTTTACTGTAATCTCTGTGTCGTTGTATCTTTAAATTTGTTATGAGTCAAACTATCTTAAATTTGATGAAGTTTATAGAAAATAATAATAATAATAATTACGATATCAAATTATCATTGTTATATATGTTATGAAATATTTTTTTCATAGTTTACCTAGTTGGCATGGTTTATGTTACTGTAGTATTTATTAAAATTTAAGATAGTTTTGTTTAGAATTGAGATAGAAATAGATTGATTTCAAAACATATGCAGCATACGTTGGTTTCTTTGTGCATAAGTTTGTGCCGTGGCTGAATCGAGGCATCGAGAGTTGCTTCCATAGATATTAGCGCCGTAGGTTGCACGAATGCACGCATCCACATTACACACAAAAGGGGAACAAGGGAAGCATTTGCCTTCAGAGTTCAGAAATTATCCCTAAATTACAGGTTTATTATTCCGTTGTTCTTGGCGCGTCACATCATATTCGCAAATGCAAAATGGAATATTATATGACCTTTTCTTTTCTTTCTGAGAGAGAACATATTACCTTCCTCTCCATCTTTACTCCTTTGGTTTTTGAGTAACTTCAATCTTACACGACACGAGACTTTTCACATTTTCAGGAGAAACGGAGGGACTTGACTTGACTGTATGAGCAGAGGTTAGTGGGCCGCACAAAAAAGCCCATTTAAGCATAGTATGAGTCGAGCAAATTAGCAAACGCCCAAACTTTATACACATCTCCGGTCACTTTCCAGCCCAAATATTTGTGTTGACTTCGCTTCAGGACATCACAACACATGTTTGCAAAACCAGCTTGGTGACGACGGTTTGCAAAACCAGCCGTCAAGCTGAACAGCGGTTTATGATTCTTTTGGGTCTCATTTCTATTATCTATCTGGTTTAAAAATTCGAGTCGGTTATTGTTTGCAATCGTCTAATGAGATTAGATGAAAGTCGTGATAACTGATCTGGTTATTGTGGTTCTATAAACACTAATGTTGATGTTGAAGTAGCATAATCAGTAGGCTTTGTCCCAGTGCAAGTTCGTGCTACAGCATAGAGCCCCAATTGCAAGGGTCTTAAGTTAGGTTAAATAAAAAAATTAGGCTAAATAACTTATGTATAATTTTTAGTTGGAATTCTCAATTTGTTATTGATTTTTAGTCCAAATTAAGTTATTCAGTCATACGAAGTGTCTAATCTATTTGATAATTTGTTTTCTAATAATTGTAGTCACAACCACACTATACGCTCCATGTTATGAGATATCCTCTTAAATCTCATATCATCGCTTCTATATAGAGTTTGTAGGACATTTGTGGTTCGGCGTACCTGATTCAATCTTAGATGAACTTTCTCTTTATTTCTGTTTCTTATTTCTGAAGAGGAGCAATTTTTCTTCGTGGACGCCTAAACAAAGGAAAACCTAACGCAATCACGATCTGGCAGGCATCATGACCCAACTTGTGTAAAGAGCATCAAATAATGAGCAGCTTGCCAAACAAGAGTTCCAAATAATAAACAAGGATGCCAAGTTGCATTGTATACAGATCACAGGTGGGTACTGTACAAATGCAAGCTTCGCGGAGAGAGCGGGGGAGGAGGCAGGCCAGGTCGTCGTCAGTTTGGCCCAGAGCAGCAGGTGCATGAGCTTCTCCGTCTCCTCCGCCTCCCACGCGCTCGTCCTCGCCGTGGCCCTCGCCGCCGTCGCGGCCTCCGTCTCCTCGTGATTCCCGCCGCGCCGCCCGCGGCCGTCCACGTACGTACGGAAGGCTGCCGCCGCGGATGATGCGGCTCGCCGTTGGTGGTGGACTGGTGGCGGTGGCGTTGCCGTCCCACTCCCGCGGCATCGACGTCGTGCGGAAGGCGGTATCCCGCTTGCACTCCCGCCGGTTGCACATCCCCGCCGCCAGCGGCCGGCCGACCACCGCTAGCCTGCCGCGCGCTCTGCAGTAATTTGGTGTGCAACTGCAACGACGCGACCAGCTAAGACTAGACGCTAAAATCTTAAATTATTACTCACTATGTCTAAAAAAAATACTTGATTAACAACACTTTAATTTTATCCCAAAATATTTTATTTCTAACTTCTTACACACCATTCCAATTATAATATTAATTTCTTGTTAATAAAAGATATTTTAATTTTTATTAGTAATACTAATTTATCAACTCTATCATAAATTAACTTTTTATAGGCAGAAAAATAATATTATAGATTTATAATAAAATATTTTTATTTAATTATATTTTAAATAATTTTTATAATCCGTGACAGATTCGGTGGGGGAAACGGTGGACGGGGGCGACCACGGATTCGGGCCGAGGCCGTTACAACACGACGACAGCAACCGCGAAACCCAACGAACACGCTGCTCCAAACCTGCTGGCTGCTGCTCTGTTCCTTTCTCCCCGCGTCGGTGCAGCTGGAATCCGGCGAACCAGCCGGTGACCATGACGTGACATGTTCCCTAGTGTGTGTGTGTTTTTTTTTCTCTCCGAAAGAGACACGTGAGTAGTGTTTTTTTTTCGAGGAAGGAGATGGCATGTTCGAGTTGTGCTGCTTTGGCATCGTGCTGCCCACTCCCAAGGGCGAACGCGAAACCACGCGCCGTCTCCGGATACTCCCGAGGATCGCCGCCGGCGCATATTCGCGGCGCCGTTTTATAGAGTGGTTGAGATCTCACCCACGTCTTTGTTGATTCCATCGCGATTTACGCGTGTCCATTTGCTTACTACTTGAACCCAGTTGCTAGTAGGCTAAAAGGCTATTTTGGGAAAAAAGAAAAAATCATTCTGTTTAGTATTACAGAACGTTTGAATTATATATATATTTCTTTTACTTTAAATTAATAATTCACTTATATTATATTTATTTAATATTAGTATATTACATATGTTAACATATTTAAAAACAATCATAATTAAAAAACAAATAAAATAATAAAATGAATTATATTATAAAACAAAACCGGAGGGAGCAGTGACTAGAAGCCACCGGAATCCAAGCAAAAGGATAATTCGACCGTTGGTTATGAATAGCACCTCTGATGTACATGAGAGTACATTGATTACGGATACAGGGTGCAGACGTGCAACGTATGAAGCCACTAGCTGGATGTAAGAAAACGGATTGGCCGCATGTTCTTGCGAGGCTTGTGGCGTTTCGTGTGAACTTTACTTGAGTTCTATATTATTTATTATTCTCTCTGTGCTATAATATTAAAATATAAAATTAGATTTGATATTTTATAGTACATGAAATCTGAATAGTGATACGGTATAAATTTGTTATATTATGAAATATCAAATATAGTACTAAATTATAATATTATGAGACAGATAGAGCTCATGATAACTAATTTTATAAGCTACTATACAATCAAATTAGATTTATTAAATTAATTATAAAATATATTCAAATACTATAGAAATTATTTTTTCTTAAAATTTAGAGAAAGTTTGAAAAGATTGGTTTGAAATGTCAGCCGACCAAGATGAAACAGAGTGAGGTGCACTTAACCCAACCCTGGTTTTTGGGAATCAGTGTGAAGTTTACTGGTCCGAAACCAACAACCGAAGCCCCCTGTTTTGCCCTCTCCCCGGCGTCCTTCTCCTTCGTCGCTGCTGCCCGACGAATCGCCATATATAAACGGCTCGCCTCGCCCCGATGCTGCCGCAACACACAGCTAGTGAACAACCCAGAAGCAATCTGCACCAGTTTACTCCGTAGAGAGACAGCGCCGGCGTGCGAGGAATCCGCCGATCGGAGTCGGATCGAAGCTGCGAAGATGAGCTCGTCGCTGAGCAAAAAGGCGTCGTCTTTCGTGGTGGCGGCGAGCATGAGCGCGGTGGAGGCGCTCAAGGACCAGGCTGGGCTGTGCCGGTGGGACTACGCGCTCCGGTCGCTCTACCACCGCGCCGCCGCAGCCAAGGTCACCGGCCGCGCCGTCCCGGTGTCTCTCTCGTCGCAGACCGCCGGCAACAGCGGCGCCGTGGCTTCCTCTCCCGCCGCCGCCGCCGCCAGGGCCAGGTCCAGGAGGTCGGAGGAGGAGAAGCTGCACAAGGCGTATCACCTCGTCTGCTGGGGACCCAATTGATCAGTTCATTCAGTTTCTCTGTGTACTGTTTCGTCTGCGATTTCTCCTAGTTTCTGGTATATATGCTGGATTTTTTTGTAATTTGACCCGTTTTCGTGTACTCCCATCTGATTTGATGGCGATTGCCAAGTGCAAAATCAAAACCTACGAGATGCGATTGCTGCACCTTGCACGGAAGAACTAATTTCCTCTTCTCCATCTGCTACTTCATCGGTTGCATGAAAAAAAATCTGTTTTTTCAGAGGAAGGCAGTTGCATGGTAGAGATGTCAAACGCATGATTGAGTGAAGCGCTGGTGATCAGATCACCGACCAGATCTGCCAGAACACATGCACAAATTTCTATTGCTCATCAACGCTGCACTCAACGAAGCATTTGATTCTCTCTGTTCCCATACCGAATCTGCATCTCTTTATATAATGCTTACTCTATTCATGAGTCTCCGATTGGCACATAAAGACAATCAAATCATTCTTAAAGAAATTTTTTATAGAGAGCCAATAGATGATTAGTGGAACCATCAGTTTTAATTTTGAATTAAAAATAAAAATTCAAATCACTTGCTTTCTTGTTTGTAGATCTAGTATGAATAGAGCACAGATCCAAGTTTGAACTAGTGGTACTACTACTGTACTACAACTGCTATATTGGAACTGACAAATCTGAATTCAAGCTTCAACGAGTGGTACTACAATGTGATCATAAACAATAGCGATTAAGTTTTAGATATTGAGTCATATGTTGTTATTATTATGTTAGATTTCCTGTTTTCTTTGTAGATTTGATATTTTGATCCATTATTTAATCATCAAATAACTATTGATACTTTCGATTTAACGTGATCTAGAGCTTGTACCACGGCCAAATTGTGCTGGTAATAAGCAGACTAGCACTAGGTATCATCTTGTGTAACATCCTGGTTTCAAAAGTTGAATTGGATTTGATATATAATAACTTTTGCTTCGGTTTCTACAAATATATTGTATTTTATATATGATGCTATAGATCAATCTTTTTATAGGAAAAATCTTAATAGCACCAGAGGGGTGGGCATTCGAGTTGGCTTCTAAGTAGGATGGATTCTCCGCTATGACCGTCTCATCATTTTGGTAAAAAAATAAGTATTTTTGAAATGATGACGGAATTATGACCAAAATTCAGCAAGCAAACTGGCTGAATTTCAACACTCAATTGGTATTTCAACACATATTTTTAGCAGGATAAACATACAACCACACAAAGGCATGGTTATTCTGTCAATTATGCCTCCAAGGATAGCAAAAAAAATGGTTGGTCTTAATGGGCTGTACTATTTAATGGGCTGAAAGCTCAACGTGAAGTTCGCTTGCATGCACCTGCACGGATCTCCAGGTGAATCAAACGGTCGAAAAAGTGGCTGTAATCATGGAAGAAATGTGTCAGCCAGAAATTTAGCAAATCCTGGGCAAACATGCCGTACTATCCATGCAGATTGAAGAACAATGCACGTACAAATACGCAGAAAGAACAATGCACGTACAAATACAAATCCTGTACAAATATGCAGAAAGAACAATGCATGTACAAATACAAATCCTGTACAAATCAACAGTACGTAGTAACAGGAGCAAATCCTGTGCAAATTTACCGTCGATCTCACAAATTGAACCAATTAACCGATGAGATCAACATGTATTTACTATTTTACCCTTGATCGGCGTCTCGGCGCAGGAACGGGAGCACCTCGTCGGGCGGCGCGTCGCGCCACACCCGCGGCCGAGCTGGGCGAAGCCGTGCGCCACCTTGTTCCCGCCGCGGCCCACGTGGGAAACGGCCATGTCGTCGAGCAGCGGGAGCAGCGCGGCGATCTCACGGCAATGCCTGAGGTCCTCCTCCGACCGCACCTCCGCGCGGTCGCGCACCACGTCGACCACCACCATGGAGTCGCCCTCCGCCCAGACGCGGCGCCACCCGTTCTTCACCGCCAGCTCGAGGCCGCGCTTCAGGGCGACGAGCTCGGCGACGGAGCTCGTCGCCGTGCCGATCCGCTCCGCGTAGCCCAGCACGATCCGGCCCTCGTGGTCGCGGTACACTTCGCCGATGCTCGCCATCCCGGTGGAGTGCACGGACGACCCGTCGAAGTTTAGCTTCATCCACCCCGCCTCCGGCTTCCTCCACGTCCTCGCCGACGACGAGCCGGCGCGCAGGCTCCGCCGCCCTCCGCCGACGAGGCAGCCCGATACGTGGTTGCGCAGCCGCAGAATGCCCGTGCCCAGATCAGGGCGGTTCACACGCAGCATCTCCTCCTTACCGAAAAATGCACGATCTTTACGTATATCTACCGTTACGTGCGCGCGGTTTCTTATCGAATCAACTGGTCACGTACCATACATGAACCAAACCACTACTTAGATCGCGAATTCGAGCAAAATTTGGCGAAGTGCGCGAATTTGGACAAGCAAAAGCTGCCGATTTGCCACAGTTTAAAAGCGCCATTGTTAATAAGGGAGGCATCTGGGCTTGCCTTGCTGCCATGAATTGCTTCAGGGGAAGCAAAGCAGCCGTCGGTTGCTTGCTGCTTCGAAATTAGCGGATGCCTTTTCGTTTGGGCTTCAAAAACCGACGCATGCATCCATGATCTCCATGCTTTTGTCGGGGCTGAATTCTGGTTGCTTCGTGCTAAACTGCTTGAGAATAGTCTGTGGCATGAGGAAAATCCATCGATCGCCATCTTTAGCATGCTGGCCTGTTTGATCCAATCTGCGCAATTTATAGGCCGTTCTGTCGATTCATCCATGGGCCTAATTCGTGCTGACTGCTGACTGCTGCGTTGATTGTTGCACACATACACTTCCTCGGTTCCACCTGCAAATGTATCATCTTTAGCTATGCACCGTGCCACTGTGTAGATTGTAGAACATGATAAATCGTGATGGAAGTATGGAACCAGGTTTCCAAAGCATAAATAGTGATCCAACCAGAAATACTCAAACCGCGCTAATCACTGTGCTTTCCGATGTTCTCGAGACCAACTGTTCACGGTAATCAGCCTTTAATTTTTTAAAAATCTGAAAAATACCACGAACAGTATGTGATGTATTATGATTTTTTGTGAAATGTTTTTTATTTTTTGAAAAACACCGTGAACAGTAGTGATGTATTATGATTTTTTTTGTGAAATGTTTTTAAAAATTAAATTTGGGATAGTTTCGGAGCAAGAAAAGATCAATGAAATTAAAAAGGAACAAATTATATGCCCAATAAACTACCACTTGCATTTGTTGTTTTTATCCCCCCACAAAATGGTGTTACTAAATATGTGATGATCTGTCGTTTAATTTATCCGAAAACAACAAGTATCATCAAAAATTATATTTTCAGACAATAGACACGATAGACATACATATATTTAGTGCACTACGCAAGCTAGAAACGCTGTCTCAGCTCCAAGCATATATAACCAGATCGACATACTGCTGGAATCAGATTCTT
>KE373030.1:114695-137628 GCA_000418225.1 Zizania latifolia | reverse complement strand
TGCCTCCGGCTACCACCGTACTGGCTGTGTATCACGTCCCTCAGGTTCGCGATGGACCTGGAGCACCCCGACCTGCGCAGCGCCGCCGCCGCCGACAACTTCTTGCCGCCTGTGGCGCTCTGGGATTCCTCCCGCTTGATCACACAGCAAGAATCCCCCGTCTTGCAGTTGAGGGACTTCTTGAACGCCGCCCACACCGTGGGCATCTTCCCTTTCTCGCAGGACGATTAGATTGCTGCTAAATAAAAACTCCATTTTTAACAAGATAAATTCCACACATTCTATGATTACATCTAGCCAAACAGGGACACAAAACAACAAAAGGAAAAGATACCGATTAATCAAAAAAGAGAAATTGCCTACAAGATGAGCAGAGCAAAGCAGAAGAACCTGAAGACTCTAATGGCAGTGTCCACCTCACTGCAGAGCTAGCTGCTAAGCACATTTCTCCTCACTGCCAGTGCCTTCTTCTACCTTCATGCCGGGTAGAAAGCAGCTAGGCTCCATGGATGAAAAATTCAAACTGAGTGGGTCGCATTGGCACATGCAGCTAGAGGGAGGCAGGCAAGCAGGCATCGTCTTGCAAACTGATAACTAAAAACAATTGGGACTGGCTGGCCTCTGGAACTGCTCTTTGGTTTTATGCATGGACTGGGTCAGTGACGTTTTCCTACTTCCAAGAGGACCAGAAACAGACGAACAGATCGTAAATGGGCCTGCGGCTTAGGAGAATCTTTGACACTTGGTACAATGCACTCTGGTCTGATCTCTGAACAAAACAAATGATACTGGGCTAGCTAGGGGGGTTAAAAAAAATCAGCAGACATTGGCAGCTGATCAGTGACAGTTGAGTTTTTGCTGAACTGTGGCCTGATTGATTGACAACGCCACTGAATGCTGCAGGGCTTGTTCATTTTTCATCGCATACTGGCTTGATTCGTCCAACTATGGCCGTTAGCAAATCATAGGATGCCAATCAATGGTGTGATGTGATGTGGTGCTCAAATGGCAGCATGTTTTGGTCCCTAGCTTGAAACCAAGAATGGCTAGCTGTTGTGCATCAAGTTCATGTTTTTCCTATGTAGGGATGCCCTCATGGAGCTCACTAATTTGTGGGCATCATTTTTTTGGCTTATCTGATTCCAGGATCCAAGATAAAAACGTAATGGTCCTCAATAAACATACAATAAATACAAAGAAAACCTCACAACCTGCCAAAACTCAACGAGTTGTTCTATGTTCTAGCGGCCCAAAGTGAGATAAACTAATCCTAAGCATATTGAGTTGTTGTCACATCAAAGTTCAAACTTAGGAACTCTTTGTTAAAGCTCCAAATGTAGAGTTGTGGACTCAAGAAAATGCAGCTCTAGTTTCTGGAGTAGATCCACCTACTAATCTTAAAAAATTAAGAATCTAATATAGTTTAGCTTGGCTTCATCTTCATGAGACAAATATCTAGATCCTAAACCCTAAAACCTGCCAAACAATATCTCCGAGGATGCTCTCTCAAAATTTACTAGAACTCCCAATCTATTGGGCCTTCCACCTGCATAGGCCCATGAAATTATAGCCCATTAAGGCCCATACTATATACTCGTTGTGATCAATCGGCCTGGCCCAAACAGCCCAAAACTGGTTTATGGAGCAGACGTGGGCCCCATCCGTCAGCCCACACGTCGTCACTGCCGGCTCGGTCCTCCGCTCCGCTTCCAGAAGCAGCCGCAAGCTTCCACACTTCCACCTCCTTCCTCTCCCCGTGCTTTTTCATCGCTCCACCAGGGGGCCAGCGACAGTGGGAGAGGGAGGGAGACGGCGAGGATGACGATGAAGCGGTGGAAAGAGGACGGGGGACGTTGGTGGCGCTGTCTGTCGCTGCGTGGGTGCGGCTTCGGCGATGGGGACGACGACCGGCCGGAGAAGCCGCGGCGGTACGGGGTGACGGAGATGAGGAGCCCCTTCTACTCGGTCCGCCCCGCCCACCACGCGATCCAGGTTCTCCCTGCCCAATCCGTGCATCCCCATCTGTTTTTTGCTTTTATGCATCGCTGCGGGTTGCCGAATTAGCCGTCGTTCGATCGCGTTTTGATTCCGGACTTGCCAACGAACCGTGGTGGGTATCTGCGCGCTACTGTTTCAAATGAGGGCATATTTGGTGCTGATTTCGTCGTACTAATCAAATGCTAGCAAAAACTCGAAAGTGTATTTACAACTTGTATCCTTGTGCACCCATGTCTTGCATGTCCGATCAAAAACGCCACAAAACATCTAACATTGCTCAAATCAGTACACATTTCTTATTCAATCATGTGTAGCACCACCCCCTCTCCCACAATGCGTAGAACAGTTTTATCTTATGCAGTAGAACAGTTGATGTCGGATCATGTGTAGCATGTAATGCGTCTACTAGTAGCATGGATTGTTCATGTACCACAATCAGGCAGCAATATAAAACTGTTATTTGCATCAGCTGTTGTTCATCTGTACCTGTGTTTGCTGGCCCAAACAGCTACTTTCTACTGGGCCAATGCACTGGGCTTGGATTTGGTTGGACCGCTCAAGAAGCGAAGATGCTCACCGGCCTTGCTCATTTCGGCGTCTCCCGCTTCGCGGCGGGGGAACCGACGGGGAGCGAGAGGGAGATGATGGGTCCTCCTCGCCGCGGGCCGGCGTACAAGACGAAGCTGTGCGGTCTGTGGAAGCGCGGCAGCTGCTCCCGCGCCTCCTGCAGCTTCGCGCACGGCGACTCCGAGCTCCGCGGCCCGCCGCCCCATTCCCCCTTCCCGCCTCGCGCTGGACCTGGTATGCGCGCATCCCTCTCCCTTCCCCCTCTCGCTCCTCCGATCTATCAGCTTTTCTACCGTTTTACTTCTCGGCGGTCGCCGTGCGCTCTCGATCCGCAGTTACGCGACTCTAATCGGTCCTTCTGCAATGGATTATTGTCTGCGTCGAGTTTTTTTTGTGTGTACAGAGTGTGCCAGTTGATTCTAGGAAATTATATGCAAACAGGGTATGAAAGTGGGTCTGGGCTTGATCTGCTATCAGTTTAAAAGGATAAGAGTACGAATGCGTTATGATCTACGAATTTTTGACAAGATTCAAGTCGTCCTACAAATGCCTCAAGAAAGGAACATTATATTTGTTTCGAATGATACTCCTTTTCGAATGATATATATTCAGACGATTGGCTGCGTATGGGGAATATGGCTGGCAGTGTAGGATGCTCATTGTACAGCAAAATGAAAGAGATACCAATGCCATCTGGGCTGTGCACTTTCCGCAGAAACTTTGGAAATGTTGTGAAACAGGGCCAGGAGTAAGGGAAAATGATCAGAAGAGTACAAACCATGGTAACATCTGACAAGAGCTTCCTCCGAAGATATACAGATCGGTGTGGTTGTTAGCACCTGACTGACCTGGCCTCTATCTCTGACTACTTGTCGGAAGATATACACTCTGCACACTCTGCACCTGGTCATGTGTTGGTATCATGAGAGTTTGGCACTCAAATCATTTATATACAAAACAGAGAATGGAAATAACTCTATACAGTTGTGTCATATCTTTATGTTTTTATCTTCCATATTTTATCTTTTTCATATAGTCACTGAACTGCCAAAGTTTTGTGCAGAACACGTGACATCTGCTAGTCATTCTTTTATTACTGTATAAATTAGCTGTCCCCAGAGAAGATTTGTCTGAATTGACTGCTTCCAGAGGATGATTTGTCCGATTATCATCGCATACCTTTTCAGTTGGTAATCAGACATTTTATGATCACTCAAATGCTTGAGGAGATTTCTTGAGGGATATCATGTGATTCCTTATCTTGATCAGATGCATGTTATCCTTAATGTGCTAAGCACTTAGCAGCTTTTGCAACTAACTGAAACACATTCTTTGAATACACTGCGTCAAGGTTTCCTCTTGGGATTTATTCTTGCCTGCCATTCTATGTAAGATCACAGAACAATAATTTCTGAAGTCTATTGATAATATCTGGACAAGTGATGTTAGTTTTATTTGGTGATATTGGATTTTGGAAGATATTTCTTCGTGATAATCTCATTATGATATCAAAATTTGGATACTCCATATATTCACTTCACATGACTGACATTATGAAGTGCTGGATTTATTTTTAAGTGGTGCATCATACACAAGATATGTGATCATATATTGGTCTCTCCTCATGCATTAGTCTCATTGGCTCTGCTCTTTTATGCCCTCTGGGGTTATCTTAGTGCCTCTGCTACTTATTGCTAATTGAACTCTCATATGGCTCAAGGTTGTGGTAAGCTTAATGGGTTTGTGTGCTGCCTCATCTGTGTATGGTACCATCCATTTTTTGTGGCATATTGCTTCTTTGTACATATACATGTGTAAAATCAACCATAATGAATTGTAGGGAGACGAGACCATAGACCTCATGAATTCAGAGGCAGGCATACGAGAAGATACTCGCCCCATAGGACGAATTCCCCTGAAAGAGATACCAGGGGTTATTTGATCCGTGATCAGAGACCACACTCTCGAGACAGGGGTAATCTGCTGTCAATAAAATTCTTCATTGTAACTAGTCCATTCTATCTCTAAACTTCTCTATATTGAAATTTTGCCTGCAGGCTCTAGTCATTCAAGATCTCCTTTCAGGAAGAGGTATGGGGCAAGGGTATATATGCATCTTCTTAACGGTGTCCTTGTGTGTGGTTGTCTTTTTTTTTGGGCATATAATCTAATCTTCATATGACCTTATGACTTGGTTTTTGTTTATTGTTAATGTCCTTTGCTTGTAACGCATGGAGCCTGGGGCATGCTTATGTTAAAAGGTGCTTCTGCATGTCAATATGCTTATTGCCACATCGATAGTGTACAAGTGTTAATACAATCTACACAACTATACATGCATCAGCCAAAGACAAGCATGTTACTCTTAGGTGACCCTGCAAGTCATTTTGTTCACAGGCCCATTTTGTTCTTAAATATGCAATCTGCATATATTAATCCTCTCAAGCAAATGATACTTTAAAAAAAAAATTCAAGCAGATTATGTTTGCTGCACTCTTTAATGCAGTGTTTATACAGAAACCTACTGTGGAGTATAATATCTTATCTAGTTCTGTTGAGGGAACCCTCTGGGTTTGTTTTTACAAAAGATGTTCTACCATGTTGACATGTAACCATTGCACATTTTGTTCTTGCAATTTGGTAGTTTGTGCGTTTACCTTCATATATGCTCCTGCTTCTGTGGATCTTTCAGCATGGGAAGGCATAGGAAGAAGCTTGACGATGGAAAAACTGATTCATCAGAAAGTTTGAACACATCTGATAACGATGATAGAAAAAAGGATGATAGATACAACATCAGTGACAATAAAGATGATAGTGAAGTACAGGTTTGATCTGGGAAATCCATCTCACTAACAAAGCCAAACATGTATAGTCGTCCTGATGCTACCGGATGTCTTTTACATATTTACTTGTGTTCTTCAGCTGCAACAGATTCAACTGGATATGGAAGCATTACATGAAGAGAAATCTAAACTGGAGGTATAAAGTTCTCCATGCTTATGCTACATATGGCACAGTTGTCAGTAAGTTCTGATTTATAATTATCAGATTGAAAAGCTGATGCCTGCATCACATAGATTGTTGTTTTGGCCACTCGACTACTTGGTTGCAATTTATGTTTAGTTGCATATACATTTTGGATAGCTCCAATTTTTGTTGTCCTGCCTTAACTACAATTTGTTATCTCTGGAAATTTTTGTGTTGAGTAAAATTATAATTTTGAAGTTGACAAGATGTTCAATTCATTCAGATATAATCACATGGCGCCAAATATTTGATGAGAAGAGCCCAGATTCGGCAAACATTGACATTAACTGATGTTATAATTGAACAAATGGATAACAGTTTATCCTTGTTAAGTGAAAAATAAGGCTCCATTTGAACTCCTTTTAAATGCCTTCTTGTACTTTCTCATTGTGTACTCGATTGAGGTGTCTCCTGGATTCTTACTTACAAAGTCACAATAGCTCGTTCATTCTTGCCTATATGTTGATATTGCATCTGCACCCTATGTGATGGTTCCTTATTCCTTGCATTACAGATGATATTGAATGGCAAGATCGATGAAGCATGCAAACTTTCTAGCATAATAGTTGATCTTGAATCACAATTGAGCAAAGAGAAAGAAAACTGCCTAAGGTTTTTCATTTCTACAATACATGAGCATCACTCTTTTTTAGAAAAAAATTATTCATCGGTGGATTTTTCAGCTAATAAAAAAATTCTCACGTCTTTTGACTATTCGTATTACTGAACTGTGATTTTAGGATGACCTCAAAAACAAAGAAGCTTATCAAAGCACATGCACACCATGTGAAAGCTCAAGATTATTTAAAAAGGCAGGTCTTTTTTGTCACATATGAACTACATACTTCTGTTTTGTCTGAATCAGTAGATGACTGCATTCATTTTTAGTCTTTACATCTATTAACACATTAGAGATGTTGCAGGTCTCAAGCTCGTTTTGAGAGGTTCGCTGATTTGCTTGCATCAGATACCTTGAAACCATGTAACAAGGATCAGGATTCTAGTGCTGCTAAGGAAGACCCATACAATGCTCATGAAATGAGTCCAAGTAATCAACGACAGAATCATGTTTCAACTGCTAGAAAAAGATACACTGCCCTCTCAACAAGTGAAGAAGGAAGAAAGGGTAAGATCGTTAGATGATATTTTTGGCGATATCAATTTTATACTCAAATGCAGAATGGTTTGTATTAAGACTGCCAAACTAGATATTAGACTATGTCCTTGGGTTTCCTCTCAGTGTATACAAATGGTTGACATCTTGTTAGTCTCTCTCTCTGGTGGGAGGAAGAGAGCACGAGGGGGTAGGAATACGCCTTTTCATAATTTCATTCATGTCAAATCTGTTCTCCAGGGAAGAAAAGGAGAGATAGTGATGATGACGATATGATCCCTATGCCAGAGAAATATAGACCAGAAGATGCTCTAGAACCTTTCCAAAGCATCAAGGAAACTGAGAGAAAAGAATTATTTGCGAAGAAGAATTTAGGGGAGGTTGATGACAATGAGAACGGAAACATTGTTTCTTCTGGCAATGTTTTTACAGATAGGGTGAGATGATTTCTTGCCTGTTGTCTTTATACTCTTTTGCTTCCCTGTGGTTGCTCGTTTTTCCTCTGTATTTTTTTAATGTTAGGATTCAAAATTGATTCTTTGTTTGTTATCAATTTGGTAGCTCACTTGGCTAGAATCAAATATGATAACCTAATGTTTGGTCATCAACAGCTAATAACCAGAATACTACCTCTATCAGTTTTCAAGTTTGCTGATTGGTTCTTGCTGTACCTTATAGTTTTATATGTATCATTTGTGGTTTTAATGTTAGGATTCAAAATTGATTCTTTGTTTGTTATCAATTTGGTAGCTCACTTGGCTAGAATCAAATATGATAACCTAATGTTTGGTCATCAACAGCTAATAACCAGAATACTACCTCTATCAGTTTTCAAGTTTGCTGATTGGTTCTTGCTGTACCTTATAGTTTTATATGTATCGTTTGTGGTTTTTTTGTGATTTAAGTTTGATATCTAAAACAACTCTGCGAGAGCATATGATAGTTGCATGATTTCTTTTCATGTTTTATAGCTCTTGTTATTTCAATACATCTTCCCTTTTTCTGGACTAGAACAACACACACTGGTATTATAGTTCTGTCCCCAAAGTCCCAAACATCACCCTGACAATTTTTCTGCGAGCACCATCCTGACAATTTATTCTATATTTTGCTTACAGTACAAGGGCGGCGACGATGAGGTTCTTGTGGATTAGTTAAGTCATGCAGATGGTGGTTGACAAAGATTTCAACAGCTAGGAGCAGCATGAAATATGGAACATTTGTTCATTATCATGCCAGTTGCGTTTTCTCCAACTAGCCCAGAAACTATGGCCGGGAGCCTGTTAGTTATCTTCATGTATCATTAGGAATTTAGCATCTCGATAACTTGTGGGAAGACGAGTTGCATTGTTCTCAAACAGATTATTGTCGCATTGTTTACAGTCGTACGTTTGATATTCTACGGATTCACCATTGCGTTACGGCGCTGCGGTCGCTTGCTCCTACCCGGGTACATATTACATATTGTAAGTCATTTTTTAAAGTTAAGCTCATTTCATTTTGACTATTTTTATAAAAAATATATCAATAATTACAATATCAAATTACTTTTATTAAATATGTTTTAATAGTGTATTTATTTGATATCGTAAATGGTAATATATTTTTATTTAAACTTGTTAAAGTTGAATAAGTTTAAAAGTCAAATGACTTAGTATGTTTCTATAATGACATTTTTTTCTTAGGATAGTTTCTGAAACATGCTATCAGATGGGACCTATCTTGAAGCTAAATTGAATTGTCCATTCTTCAAGTCTGAAGTTTAATTTGTGGTCACTGTCCTGGATTTGAGATCCGATAAGTGCTGAAGGGAAGCTTCACGTGTGGTGGGACTCACACTCGAGCAGTCAGAGGGGTTTTACACCGTCGGATTCACGTTAGACGGCGTGGCGCGGATCGACGATTGCAGAGGGTAAGGGTCACAACGTTAGAGGAGGAGCCGGATCCACTGTCCTGTGCGTATCGAAGAGCTGTTGGAGCTAACTTGAACTATCTAGTAGAATTTGGATGATTTAGGGAGCTCAAATCATTCGAATTGGATGTAAGATGCCTCGCCACACACCCTACCATCTTGCCTTTATTCTTCAAATTTAATATCCAGACTATTTTCAGAAGATTTGATAGTATACTCTTTAATGGCAATTTTCTCTTCGTAACTGACAAATGAGATTGTGGTTGGTCATGGACGGACGGGTTCGTAATTCCGTTCTAAGGCGGTTATAGGCAATGCCCAACTGCCGGTAACAGTAGAAAATTAGATAACATCCGAATTCCAAATTTTGAATTTAAAAAATTGGAACTGAATGGTTACCAGGAGTAGATCAAATTTAGATCAAAATTGAAATTCAAACAAAAACGCGAACTCTGCGGACGGGTTACCAGGAGTAGATCAAAATTTCCTTCTACAAAAAATCAGTTAATTACGAGGGTTATTTGTACAAATTTCCTAAAGAACACTAGAAAAGGGTATGCGCTCTCGGAGGCTCGGGAATCCTCTCCCCTCCGCCGCCGCCATCACCGGCGCTCCGAGCCCTACCTATCTCCCCTCCAAAATCCGCTGACTCATGGACCGGCAAGCCCAAGACTACGCGGCCGCCGCCATGGCGTACGCACAGGCGCAGCAGCAGCAGCAGCAACCACCGCCGCAGTACGGCTTCCACCCACAGGCGCAGCCGCCGCAGTATCCGCACCACCCGCACGCCGCGCCGCCCTTTGCCGCGCCGCTCCCGCAGTATGCTCCCTACCCGCGCGCCATGCCGCCCCCGCAGGCCCAGCAGCTCTACCCGCACCTCCCGCCGCACCAGCAACCTCCCCCCTTCGCGGCGCACCCGCCGCACGCCATGCCGTCGCCTCACCCCTACATGCACCCGCCGTTCGACTCCGCGCCGCCTCCGGCCGTACCGCCCCCGTCCGACCCAGAGCTCCAGAAGCGCATCGACAAGGTCGTCGAGTACATCGCGAAGAACGGACCGGAGTTCGAGGTCGTGATCCGCGACAAGCAGCACGACAACCCGGACTACGCTTTCATCTTCGGCGGCGAAGGGCATGCCTACTACAGGTACAAGCTTTGGCTCTCGCCGCGGCCGCCGGTGTCGCCTTACCCTCCGGGGTCCATGCATATGATGCCGCCGCTGGGTCCGATGATGCGAGGGCCGCCGATGCACCAGCCAGTGTACCCTCCTTACTACGACCAGCACCAGCATTATGGTGCCCACAGCCATGGGGAGTATGAAGCTGCGGCGAAATCATTCAAGGGCCTCTCAGGCCCGCTTCCCTTGGATGTCGCTGCTGAGCTGCACGAGGTTCTTACCAATCTTAATGGCACCAAGGAGTCGATAAAGGGTGCCAAGACATGGTTTATGCAAAGGTCACCATTTGCGCCAGCTCTGGCTGAAGCTCTTAAGGATAGGGTGTTTGCTTTAGAGGATTCAGAGAGGCAGCTCCACATTATTTTCCTGATGAATGATATCCTTTTTGAAAGGTATGGTTTTGATTGAATATCTGTTCTTGTGTAGAATTGCTAGTATCATGCCTTATCCGTGGAGTGTATTTCTTGATTTGATCATTTCTCGGCATTCTGTTTTCGTGCTGATGAAGATGTGACGAACGGATTGTCAACCTAGATACCACTGAAATACCTAAATACGAAGTGTTTGCCAAATTGCAGATCTTGTTGTCACATTATCACTTTCAACAATAGCATAACAAAAATACAACATAAGCAATGTGTCATTTCATTTTGTGCTTTCAAGGCCGTTTTTGGATAAAAATTATGCCAAATGATTAGTTTTTATCTGATCTTAGTTCACACATGTTCATTTTGAATGCTATTTTTAATGGGAATTTCAAAGACTGAAGACCATATTTTAAATCATAGGAACAGTGTTCCTTTGCAACTGGAAGTTCTGAGATGAAAGTGTTACCACCCCAAGTCTTCAGGCATTTAGTGGTCCTTGAATTTTTTTGTGTTGAACTGAAGTTTATTCCTAGTAGATGTCTGATTTGCTTTTCCGAAAGTCATTCTATGTTAGCTCTTACCTGTATCCATTTATTAGGAGGGTCCATAACCAGATCATAATTTTTACATAATTTAAATGATTATTAGAACAATTGATTCGTGAAGACATTAGCAATACCAAAATTGGCTTATTGCAACCCAGCATTTGAGGGTATAATAGAGATGCAATGCATGAGCTCGATGATGGTATTTCTTGTATGTGTTGTGTCAAATAGATTCTATATTTTGTATCACTCATTGTACCATTTTAGATATCTTTAGTGCATTTGATCTGGAGAAGTTGATTGTGCATGAACCATTTATTGATCAAATCTAGTATCTCTCACATGGCATGCATTTAATTGAGTGCATTTAACATATTCCTGGTGCTTTGCTGAGCATGCTCCTTTTTCTTGCTTGCTACAGCTTACAAAGACGAAATAATGCTCGAGACCTTAACAATGAGGCTTTGGCCTTTAAATCTGTGCTGGGATCCATGCTTGCAAGGATATATAGCAATCCACAGAGCAAAGATGACAACCAGATCCGCCTTGAGAAAATCCTGCAGTTCTGGGGTTCCAAGGAAGTTTATGACCTGGAAACTATTGCTAACCTTGAAATGGAGATGAAAGGTGGGGTATCATATCCTTTGCCACTGCAGCATGTTTCACCAGATCCCTCAACATTTTCAGGTGTCCCCTCTCTCCCTCTTTGCTACTTATGTTTGTACATGTTGTTTATGTTGATCAGCAGTCAATACTTTTTTCTCATCTGAGTTTAGAAGCTTTTAAGGTGTTTGCTTTGGCATAAGGATTGTTGAATTTATGTACTTTTATATCCATGGAATCTCCTGTTCTAAATAGCTTAGGGTGGGTTATCAACTAGATTATTCATGCAATGCTTCCGAAAGGACGATTTATCCAAAAACTTTCTTCTGCAAATAGATTAGAAAAAGTAATCTAATCAATGTTGACGAAGAAACTTTTTGGAGAAATTGTGCTTTTGGATGTGTGGCATGAATAATTCGGTTGATAATCTGCCCCTGTAAGCTGAAAAGAATGGTAGATTTTCTGTTGTGACACCATCTATTTATGATACTGCCTTTTGAGATGTATCCAATGGCCATTTTGCTTCATTAAACCTAAATACAACTGATGGATATACAGGATCAGTGCAGCAGCCCTCAAATTGGTCCTCAGATCCACAAGAGAAGGCAACCCATCCTGTTACTGCTCCCCTGCAACCTGTGCCTTCTGCACAATTTCCAGTAAACCAACTTCCACCTGATGTTTATCCTCCTGTTGGCCAAACTGCTTTTACAGTGTCTTTGCCAGTGCAACCATCCTTAACACCCACTGTGCTTCCCCAAAGCGCTGCTACTCCAGTTATTACAAACGATCCAGCTCCACCCCCTTATCCACTATTCCCCCCTGGACTGATTCCAGGAATGGTGCGAAAGATGCAAATCGGGAGTGGAGTGCCATACTCTCCCTTGAGTCCACTTGACATCCCCACCATCATTCCACCATCCACCGTTCCTGAGTCTGAGATCCTTGAGTGTGTGTCGAAGTTCTTTAAGGAGATTGGGGAGGTAAACCCATCAGAAGGGCCAATGAAGCAAAGTGAGCCTGATGATTATGATAACTATGAGAGGGATCTTCCTGCTCGCAAGGGAGGAGCATGTATTCCGCCCCCGCCTAACTTGCTCGCAAACCCTGAGACAGGAATGCGTGCAGATGGTTCAGTTGACAGTAAACCAGGGTCAACCCGACTGGGTCTTGGAGCTTCTGCCAATCCAAACGAGATTGGCCAATATGATGATGTCTACTCTTCATATCGCAAACAGAGGAGCAGTACGTACCACTCTTCCATCAGTGTTCGCTCATCAGCATCAAAGTGAGAACGGCGGAAAGCCTCATGAACTCCATTTGTTCAGGTTGAGATTCTCTGTAGTTCTGTACTTGAATGGACAGAACTAGCTTATCAAATGATTGTACGATGCAACTATGTATTGTCACCAGCAGCAAATGGTGTTTCTTCTAGTATCTTTTTGTAGGTGGTGTTTTGATCAAGCAGATTTCTTAGGGTCCGTAGTTCAATTTGGAGTTGAGCTGATAATTTTTACAGGCTTCCATAGTCCAAAAGTGGTTTCAGTCATTGGGAGAGGATTGCTGCTCAGTAAAATACTGTTTTTGTTATATAGATGTATCAGAAGCACTTTCATTCAGAAAGCTTTGACGTTTTAGATTTTGTGAAGTGTATTAAAAGATTAGTTATGTGAAATTGCTGTCATTAAATTTGTTCGAAAAATATTCCTCCCGTCCCAAAATTGAAGGGGTTTGTGTTGAACATTTGTACTGTTTAACTAATAATTAAGCTAAAAAATATGTCAAGTGTTATGAGGATAATAGTTTGTATTTGAAAGTGTTTCATACGATATTAACTTTGTTATAATATACAAACTTTTTATCTTAAAAGACCATGTCAAAAACTTGTACATGAGAACAAAGAGAATATATATTTAATTTCCTTGAACATATAAACATATAACTTACAGAAGCAATTACATTAGTGATAAATTCACATGAATTCATGCAAGTATCCTTTAACAAACGGTGATAGCAGTTGACCAGTTCTGTTTCAAGCGGATTCATATGTACTGGTAGCGACGAATAGAGGAGATATAAAATTTCATCAAAAGTATACAATACGTATGGATACTGGCGAGGGAGAGAATACATACAAAGTCAAAATACAAGAGCAACATCTAATTTTTTTGAGAGAAGTATATCTGAGATGCCTTGGGAAGACCTCAAGCATACCATGGTTACAATTTGAGATATTTAACTTATAAAAAGTTACAACTTACAATAGTATAACCTTGGGTGTGCAAAAAGAACAGTACTACGATGTATTTTTGTGCGGAGATGAGGGGCGGCGCTGGGCGGAGATGCAGACGGGGCGGCGCTGTGAGAGGAAGATAGCACAGCGGCAGGCGATTCTATGCAAAGCAGGTTTATAGGTGATTCTGTTTCGCTGTGTAAACCAATGTTTAAACCGATGAATCACTCCGTAGCGATTCCTTCACGAGTTAGGTACAGTTTTCAACGTTTAGCATAGATTCAACTGATTCCATCCAGAATCAGGACAGAGAATCCCAACGGATACCAGAAAGGATGATTTGCCAAATTCAATTTAGCTAAGATGAGAATACATTTTATAAGATAACGACAATAATTTTAGCTCAAGATGCCACTACAATCGACAACGGTAATTACACGTCAAAGCCTACAACAATCAGTTCTACTTTAATGGCAGCAGTACAGTACAATTTTACGAAACATTTGACAGAATATCGTTCAAGCACGATACACACTATATTACAATTTTACAGTGTATTGACAGAATATCGATCATTGTCGTCCATTTGTACGCTCCAATCTCTACACCAGCACTCGCTCTGCCACAACTAAGACCTGAAGCAAAAGCAATATGACACGGGACAGAAAAAATACAGTTAGAAATCGCCATTCCAGCTTAGTTTTTTTGTGATCGGATAGCCTCAGACCGTCGTCCTAGTTCATGAGGAGATCTCGTTCATGAGCAATATCAACATAGACGACAGCAATATTGTGCCTGTTCTGAACCACCATGGACAAGATCCAACACTTCACAAACAGGCCAACATGTAAAATTGAACAAAAAACAAAAAAAAATTGATGATTTGACATTGTATCTATTCAATTATTTGACACTTGTAACAACAGGTGACACCAAATAAGTGTACTGTTGTAGGTTACTACGGCAAATAATCAAGACTCTTTTTTAGTGTCAAATCATCAAATCTCAGAAAAAAACAAGAGTTTCAATAGGGCTAAAATGTGTCAGATTTAAGTATTCTCAGCACCCTTGTGAAGGAATCAGACAGGGATAACTGTATTTTACTTGTGATTTCATCACCCACATCTGAAAAAATATGCAAAAAAAAAGAAAGCAACACATAAAAAAATGAAACTTGAACACGTAGTTCTCAGTAAACTATCAGATCTTCCTATTCAACATGAAAGAACTGTCATAGTACGCCACAATCCACAGATTGGGCGCATTCCCTTTCAAAGCTTCGCATCATTTAGATGCCTAAAAACTAGACAGAAATGCTATATTGCTATGAACACAAATATTATGCGAATATATGTGGCGTTTCCAGGATTAGACTGACACCAAGAACGCCACCAATCAGGATATGACCACACATCGAAGAATATCATTTCGCGTCCGAGCCATTATACAGCGAGGAACAGAATCATCCTCCAGAATTGGTAATGGACGCATCTAATCGATAGATGAAACACCGATATAATCTATAAAAAGCAACAGATTGATTTGTGAGATCTGCAAGCTCAGACAGCCAAGGGTTAGTCTTCAACTATACCACAAAGTAGCAGTATCAGAAACTCTAGTCCAAATTAAAACTGTTCATCACCACTCCGATCTCAAATCACTACTTGCAAACTGAAACAAAAAGCAATGTAATTCAAACAAGATTAAGGAGCTCAGACAGCCAAGGGTTGGTCTTCAAATACTGCGAAACAGTATCAGAAACTCTAGTTCACAAATAAAAAATTGCTCATCACCGCTCCAATCTCTAATTCGAACAGTGCAACGAACAAGTAAAAGAAATCAAACCCGAAATCTGGACACCTGGTGAAAAGTAGAGAGAAAACCGGCCATGGCGGAATATCCGAGAGCTGTGCGACCCGCAGGAATTTATAGACGACGCGGCGTTTCTAGGGTTTCTTCGTTTTCTATGTGAAACAAGAGGCTCAGCCCACTAACTTTTGGGCCGCATGATCGCTTTTTATTATGTGAAACAAGAGGCTCAGCCCACTAAGTAGAGAGAAAAGGATAGATGCGGGCGACCGCAATATAGGAAATCCGATTCGAAATTTGAACCAGGTGTGGAGTTCAAGCGTGTTATATTTTTTGTGAGGTTAAAAAAGGTAATTTACATGACATTGTGGCAACACAAGAGAGAGCAAATGGGAAGCATGCCATTTTTTATTAGATTTGTTTGACTTTTTATATAAATCAAAATTTTCTAATTTTAACTAACCTTATAGAATAATATATTAATAACTATAATATTAAATTAGTTTTATTAAATCAAATATGAAAATATATCTTAGTAACGTATTTATTTGATATTATAGATATTACTCCCTCTAATTTTTTATATAGTTCATTTTAAACTTATGTGAAGAACTAAAAAAATCAACTAAAGTGTGTTTGGTTAGTTGAATCTACACCTGAATATACGATACAGTCCCGCGGGATTTAAGTACTCTACCAGGTTCATGCGTTTGGTTATCCGCACGAGCGGATTCAGACTGTATCCACGGATACGCTTAAATCGACCTTCACTTGCATCCAGGATGCGGGATTCAAGTACTGTAACACGGGACCCACTTATCAACCGCACTAAAATCAACTTGTATCCGCTCATACAACCTTAGATTCAGCATACCAAATAAAAAATCAGCATACTTGTATCTTCTCATACGGTTTCAGATACAACCAACTAAACACATTTTTTTTTAAAACACAACTCTGCCCATCCAATTTTTTCTCATCCAGGATATATGATCCCACCTCCTAAAAGCAACCAAACACACCCTAAATGACTTCACTAACCTCATTTATTCTGTATTGAAAAAGATTAGTCATTTATTTGTGTGAAAGATATCAATTATTTGATAATAACAAATGTAGAAGAAAAGATGAAATTGTGTCTAAAAGTTTTTAAACGACTTATATTTGAGAAAGAGTTGAAAAGGCTGAAACAACTTATAGAAAAAAATCGGATGAAGTATTTTTTTTAAAACTTGATCAAAATTTGAGAAGTTTGACTTAAAAACAAACAACCTATAATATGAAACGGAGAGAGTATTATTTTGAGCGTGTGCATTGTGCAAAAGTATTACATAAGATGTGTTTACAACGTTTCACCATCTACAAGTAATTCTGGATGTGTATAGCTGCCTAAAAGCCACCCAGAGCCAACCAAAAATTACAATTGAATCACTTGATCCTTTGAGAGAATGGAAAACATTACAATGGTAATATTAATCACAAATGGCTAGCTGCTCAAAATTCAGAGCAAGGAAAGCCTGCTAATCTAAGTACAATCCATCTCCATCTCTTATGTAGTGGTTTCGTGGCAATAGTAATCGCAGATGGTTAGTTGCTCAAAATTCAGAGCAATGACAGTGACTGTACTGGTGTTGCCATCCGTATAGATTGCTTGATCACTGTAATGACAACATCCGAAGCCAGGCTGCTACTATGAAACAACATCAGTGGCATTTCTATCACTTGGTAAATGGTGCGGTTCATCAACCATGCCAACAATAGGAGTCTCCTGATCTTGCTGAGAAGCCTGTGGAGTATCTGACGGGATGTTGATGCCAGCAAAACCGAACAACACAGTAGCAGCTCCGATGTAGTTCAATACATGAGGAGCATGACCAGTGAGCGTGTTCACAATGGCAGCAATTGGAACCTGGATCGTGAGACCAGCCGTAGCAACTGTTGTCGTTGTGAGATGGATTGCTTTCGCCCATAAGTAGTCACTCAAAACATTATCTAACAAACCTGTAGAGAACATTATCTTTTACAAAGTTATTCCAATATGGCTTATTGCAACTAATGTTATATTAAAAACAATGTGAAGTTTAACACATACAAACATGATGCAGTATGTGTCTTATAGCTCACAATCACATTATGGTCACGAGCAAACCTACATTTCCCGACAATAAGACCAACTTGCTCCCATGTCAGCATGTGGAATGGCTCCAGCTTGGCGAAATTCAACATCAATGCAACAGGAAGGAAAAATAGCATATTGAACAGTCCCAGGAATCCCAGAAACTGGGCCATGCTCACTTCACCTTGACCTTCTTTCTCATCAGGCAGCCTTTTCCGTATCAAGGTGATATACACAGCATATAAGCCAGCTGAAACAATAGAAAGGATGTCTCCAAGAAGAGGATTTGTGGCAATGGCATTTGCTGTACTACTGGAATCAGCCAAGCTAACAATTATTGTTCCTCCCATGCAGAGAAGTACACTGATTAGCTTCAACCATGTGAACATTTCTCCAAGAAATACTAATGCAACCAAGAAAGTGAAGAGGCTAGACGTGCTGCTCAATATTGTATTTGACTGCAGGTACAAAGAAACAAGGACATGCAACATGTTATAGACCAACTAGTGATAAGAGTGAGGTGAAAGTAGCATACAATTCTTAGTAACACTTACCGTAACAGTGGTGTATCTAAGAGACAGGTTGAATGTAAGCTGGGCAAAAAACCAAAAAGGGCAAACCACCATGCTGACTCTGGCCACACGAGCTCGCGTCCAGCGCCCTTTTGCATCCAAACCTTTGCTGCTATCTGCTACACTTAGCTCTGCCTTAGCAGGCAGAGCAGGGAAGGCCACATCTGAAGCTAATATGTCCAGGCAACCTAGTTGGTGAGATTGCATTGCCCTCCTGTTCACCCTGTTCACTTGTGTAGAGAAGATTTATACTCTCCAGATCAGCAGACTGCTGCAGATGTGCAACATCCTTGCCTTTCAACTTCATCCAAAGGTTGTTGATAGAATCCTCAAAGTACCGTGCAACCTCAACTATCGGGATGTAAATAACAAAGAGAGAATTGCATATGTAGGTAATAAAAAATGGAGAAACACCGCCATCCACAACAGATTGAACGGTGTAGCTCGCAGCAATCTGGCTAAACATCGTTACGTGCGAGCATGTCAACGCGTCAATCTGGCTAAACATCATTCGGAACGACTGCTGCTCCTGCTATTGGAAGTTTAAGATACATCGTCAAGCGTGATCATCACCTCCCCCAAAGGCAGGTGGAATGTGTGTATTTCCGGCCACCATCTGTCGACCCACACCGTGAGAAGAGCTCTGTCGAATGGAAACCTGGTGGCTCCATCGATCAATCAAGCTAGAGGGAGTAAGTCAGCACCGCGCAACCTGCATGGAAGAAGATGTTAGTCACGTAACGAGATGGAAGAAGATGTTAGTCACGTAACGAGATAAAAATAAAATATGAATGACCATTGTGCTTGCTTAACTAACCTGCCAACCCATCGGGAATGGATGCTCCAGAGATACTGCGGTGTAACGGATTATGAGCGGGACGAGATCAGGCTGGTCCGGATCGGTGGACGTGAGTGCTCGTGCCCGATGGTGGCTGTCGACCATAGCGGAGAGAAGCTCATAGGGGCAATCATCATTACCCGCCATCTGCATGTTGTAAAATAGACAAATATTGTTAGCGCCAAAGATACAACATGTGACAATTAACAAGTAAAGTAACTACCATACGTACATCTTGGGGACTATGTACATTGTGTGATGTGCGGTGATCTGTATGTCATGGGGAGCCTCGACTGCTTGTGCCGGCTTCTATGTAATTCTTGTACGTGTGTCCGGCCATATTACACAAAGATCACTTTTTCTTTTTCCTGCTTGCTTCGGATTTATCCATATCATTCTGAATGCGTCGTGTCTTTTTTTCTTCCCACCTTTGAGTTGACACGTTGCAAATCTGGCACCCAACGACGTGCACCATCTGACGGAGATGTGAATGAGCTGACAACCCCATACCGTCGGAGTTCACCGCTCTAAGTCTCAAGGACCTTCTCTTTTATAAAGTATTCAGACAAGTACACCCCGGTATGCATATCAAATGTGGCGCACGCCGCCATGACATGACTGCATGGCTTGTGGTACAGAGATGGTTTATTGCAGCTACATCGACAAGTGTCGGTAACGGTGCACTCATGAACAATAACATCCTGATTTATTCCTCGGTGACCTTTGTCTCGACACGTTACCTCGAAACGGAGTTCTCAGAAACTTGTCTTGATGGCACGATGCTAGGTTGCCTTCTTACTTTTCTCTATGAAATACTCCGTAATCTTTCTGCAATACAAATGGCGCTCGTCCCTATGCACCACAAAAGCAGTAGTATGTCGGTCCACGAAGTATCGGGTGGTTCCATGGATTATGCCCTCCACAATACCAACCAAAGGCAAGCATCGCATACCCCGCATGATCCAATTGTACACCTCTGCAGGATTAGTGGTCATGATGCCATACCTTGCGCCATGAGTGTCATAGAGTAGAGACCAATGCTCCCTACTCTTGAATTTAATCTAATCTGAAAAGCATTGAACTTTCGTCCTCTGCCGTTTGTGGATCGTCTGTTGGTCATCAGTGGGTAGAGAATAAAGTGGCTCCGGCTCTGGCTCCGGATCACTTTCAGATTGCTGTCTTGCGGCCTTCTCATGTTTGTATTTTGATGTCAGCTCATCAAGTTTCATCCACAAGACTTTGAACTTCCTCTCTTGGTTTTGGCTACATAGTATCTTGAACAGATTAGTCAATTCTTTATTCTTTCCGAAGTGATGGTAGAAATTCGCACCTAGATGGCGCATACACCATCGAGATTAAATGTCCTTACAAGGATATGCCTCCTTCGGATCATGCTTTATATGTTGGACTGCCTTTATAAGTACAGCATGTCGGTCATACAACAAACAAATATTTGATCTGCTCTGAAGAACCCCAATGTTCAAGTGTCGTAAGAACCACAACCAACTTTCGTAGTTCTCACTTTCCACGAAGCCAAGGCAATTGGCACAACCTGGTTGTTGCCGTCAATACCAATAACGGTCCATACGTGATCTCTATACTTCCCAGTTAGAAATATGCCATCCACACAAAGAATGGGACGACAGTACTGGAAAGCCCGGATGCAAGCATCAGTGCAAAGAAAACTCGATGTAGAATCTTAGCACCCTCCGGGAATATCGCATCTTTCTCTTCGAAAGAGAAGTATGTGCCAGGGTTGCGTCTCTTCACCGTATCCAGACAGAAAGGCAGGTTATGATATGAGTTCTCGAATGTACCAAACCTTATTTCGAGCGCCTTCTGTTTAGCCCTCCATGCCTTAGAATAGTTGATTGTGTATTGAAACCTTCTCTCTATGGCAAGTATTAAGGCCAAAGGCTTATAACTGAGATTCTCAATAATCTCAGAATACATCACCCCCACAATGTACTTGGCACTTAGATTCTTGTGCCTGGTTATAGCTGTATCGACCACACATGTATGTTGCACCACAATTGAGCATATCCAATGAATTCCCTACTTCGGTTGATGTGCGCGAACTCTACATGGGCAATCATCCCTCTCGCACATAACGTCATACATTGTATGGTTCGACTTCTTCACTCGAAATGACCACCGGAGTGACAATGCCCGAGCTTTTACGGCATCTTGAACTGCATCTTTGGTAGGATACACCGCATCCTTCTGGACCTCGTTCTGTCCATACTCCCAACGAGTATCACGGCCCTCATTAATAGCAAGAGCATCATAATCTTGTGGTTGCCACTCGTTGGGAATCACATTATCTTCCTCTTCATTCTCATTGTTGTCATCCCTTGCTTCCTCTTCTTCATCTGAGCTATCGTTGGCACCCTGCTCGACTGCTTCCTTGAAGTCTTGGTCCCCTCTCTCTAGCAAGTTAGGTACGGCCTCTATTTCCTCTCCTTTATTAGCTTGCCATTCAGCAACCCTAGCTATCGTAGACGGGAGAGCATCCTTGGAATGTGGCACTACATCCGTCTCGGGGATCAACTCCTAGACTTGGCTACTCTGGCCGACCTCGAATTGTACTCTAGACTCAGCAACTTGGTCCGGTGCTGGGTCTAGAGTACGAAAGGCATGAGGAGTAAAATAGATAAGTAAAATTCGTTTCTAACCTTGCTCTAGCGCCTTTCTGACATATCCTCTCCACATGGCGGTCGAGGTAACAGGAACCATCTCCCAAAAATATCCTTCGGCCGCACGGCTGCATCGGGCATACACATACAACTCCCACTGCTATCTATCCAATCGAAATATATGATAAAGCCACCGCTTAACACTCTCGATGCTATGCTCAACCACCTGACTTAAACTATTTTCGGTATATTGAAAACTACTAAGGTCAGCACCATCATGACCAATAAGTACTTGGCCATCTCCATAGTAAATCATAAATAATATTCTATCTGACATGCCTGTAAACATTAAGCAGCAAACAATATAAAAAACATAACTACGTGTCTAGCGTGACAGATCAAATCCACTTATTTAGCAACAGACGAATTAACTAAACAGAACTACATCTAATTACGTTTAAAGTATCGCAGCATTAAACGACGGAAAACATCTAATAGAGTACGGTATGTTTAGATACCTGGAACAGCAGTGGATGCAGTCATCGTCGGCTCTTACGTCAGCAAGCTAGCACGCGTAAGAAAGCTACATAGAATAAAGTATATTAAGTACATCTAAATTATCTCTAAACTATGTTTAAAGTGCCTCTAAATTATCTCTAAAGTACCGCTAAATTATCTCTAAATTTTGTTCAAAGTACCTCTAAATTATCTCTAAAATAACCCTTAATTATCGCTAAAGTATGCTTACAGTACACCTAAATTATCTCTAAAGTACCCCTTAATCATCTATAAATTATGTTCGAAGTACCTATAAATTATCTGTAAAGTACCCTTTAATTATCGCTAAATTATCTCTTGACTTTGTCTAAATTACTCTAAAATCTTCATCAAAATACTCCTAAAGTACTACTAAACTACCCCTAAAATAGTACTAAACTAGTCCTAAAGTACAACTAAAATACTCCTAAATTACCCCTAAAAGACTACTAAACTACTCCTAAATTACTACTAAACTACCATAAACTAACTACCTAACTACTACTACCTAAAGAAGACAAAAGAGGGGAGAAGAGGTATACCTGGGAGCTCCAAGCCGAAGGGGAGGAAGTGAGGCGCGGGTGGGAGGGGGGCTTTTGAAGGATCGATTGTAGCGACCAGAGGGGGGGATGAATGGGATCAAAAACTTTTAGACTTAAATCCCACCCAAAACAGAAGTAGGAGATCGGAGTAACTCCGCAGAGTGGTTCCCGATAGGCAAAGTAAAAGCAAGACTTCAAAAAAAACAACAACACAAGGCTGTGATCGAGTGGTATCGGCGGTCAGATGAGTGATTCCGATGATCGGTCTAACGAAAATACTGGTCGGTCAAACAGTGCCGATGGTTGGCACTTGTCACTCGGTAGCCGATGGTCGGC
>KE373030.1:78501-89143 GCA_000418225.1 Zizania latifolia | reverse complement strand
CAGGATCAAACTGATTGGCACGCCACGAACCACAAATTTAGGACCTGCACTAGAGCTAAGCAGATCTCTCAGGCCACGCGTGTGACCAAAAACTTCACCAACACCTAGAAACATCAATTTGGTAGACACACTTGGGGGGATTTTAGCACTGCCATTATGAGAGAATTTGAAGCTAATATAGAGCGTATCAAAATGAATGAACTGTTGCGTTTGAAGCAAGTTGGCACAGTAGATGGGTATAAGGGTCAATTCGATGCTCTACTGTTTCGAATCTGACTTTATGAACATGCTAAAATCGGGGAGTTATGGTTGGTGGGCCAGTTTGTGATGGGATTAAAAGATGACTTGAGGTTACATGTGCAATCTTAGCTTCCTGGAACAGTGTGTCAAGCATATCACCTTGCACTGGCCAAGGAAGGGCTAGCAGATAATGTTGACAATAGAAAAAATGGGTGCCTAAACAAGGAACAACAGCTAAGACGATGGATAAACCTAGAATTGGTTCTAGAGATATTTGGAAGGCACAACAACTAAAAGAATATCATAGAGTGAACGGATTATGTTTCAAGTGTGGTGAAAAGTACTCACCAACTCATACTTGTGTTGCTCCTAATGTAGCTCAATTTCATGCAGCAGAAGCGTGTATCCAAGAAATTTTGTCGGATGAGCTATTGGATGTAGTTTCAGGTGGAGTTCTGTTAGAGGACGATAGTGCTGCTTATTTGTCTGTGAATGCCTTGGGGGGTCTTCATGAATCAGGCACAATTCAATTGCAAGTATTAGTTCAAAGGCAGAAACTGTTATTTTTGATCGATTCAGGCAGTTCACATAGTTTCATTAATGTTGCTCTGATGGACAAGTTGCACTTACCAGTGGACAACATGTCATGGTTTGGATCCATGATAGGATAAACACTACCAAGAGGATAAGCACTTACTAGTTCACATAGTTCAACAGTTCTGCAGGATAAACATAGCAATGAAGAAAGAAGAAGTCTAATCTCTCATTCCAATGTTCTTCTCCTCAATCTAAGTCTACCTCTCATTCCTAGCACCCACCGCCACTCGGTTATCCTCTCGGTGGTGTTTATCCCATCATAAATCCAAACCATGACAACTTAGTATCAGAGCCATCTCCTATGCCTGTGGACATGATGACCAGCGGCAACAGAGATTGGATCGCTGCATAATTGGCAATTATTCTGTAGAAACTCGAGAAGATGGACATTATTGAAGAAAAATTGGGAGAGATCATTCTATGACAAGAAGCATGTGCCATCGCCCTCAACCACCTAGCAAGCAGTTCAGGCGAGATCGTGGCCTCCAGCAATACTGGAGCGCAGCCCCCACTGTTGCCAGCCCCTCTGTCCGTCGGTGACCTCCACAACACTACACGGGAGGACGATAAGGAGGAGTATGCGGTGAAAGAGGCAGAGTGGCATATAAAGCAGGAGGTGGAGGATAAGCATTCCAAATATATAACGATGAACATGGTGACGACAACGTTGGTCGCTACAATAGCACATCAGTCGCCTCCATTGGTATCCGTCGTGCCACATCGTCACCCATCTCCTTGCGATCCAAGTGATGCGTCGGCTCCAAGCGGCACTGGCGTGATAGCTTTCCAAGAAGAAGAGAGAGTTATCATTCCCATCCAACAGCTACAGTGGCCTCTGCGGTGATGCAAAGGATGGATCTAAGCCAACAAAGACCATCTATGGGTGAGTCTCCACCTCGCACAGGGCTTTGTTTTGGCCAAGACTCATCCTTTCTGTGAGAGAATTAGGATGGGACCACCTAGGTATACAAGTTTTAAGATGCGGTGTTTTTCATTCCAACTATTGTAGCAAGCCAAGATATAAAAGGCTTGAGTCTTATTTGTGTTAGGCGTCGAGTCAGGTTTGAGGTCGTCCTAGAGCTCGAGGACGAGCTGCTCAAAAGGAGGGATGTAGTGTCATGGGCTATGGGCTAGGGCTACCAGGCCTAGGCCCAGGCCCAGCCACATGAATAGTACCATGTGTACTGTAGCAGTTAGGATTAGGTTAGTTATTTCTTTAAAATAGCAGATTAGATTAGACTTAGTTAAAGAGATAAGTCTTGCAGGCTCTATAAATAGGGTACCGTATTCATCAAGGAATCAATGAAGAAAGAAGAAGTCTAACGTCTCGTCCCAATGTTCTTCTCTTCAACCTAAGTCTACCTCTCATCCCTAGCAGCCGCCGCTGCCCGGCTATCCTCTCGGTGGTGTTTATCCCATCATAGATCCAAACCATGATAGCAGTTTTACATTGATTACCGTAAATTAAACTCGATCACAGTAAAGAACAAGTTCCCTTTACCAGTGATTGATGAGTTATTGGATGAGTTAGGCGGTTCTTAGTATTTTTTAAAATTGGATTTAAAAAGCGGGTACCATCAGATTCAGATGCGAGAGGAAGATGAACCAAAAACGGCTTTTCGTACTCATCATGGTGACTTTTAGTTTTGAGTGATGCCATTTGGTTTAACGAACGCTCTAGCGACATTTCAGTGCTTAATGAATTCAGTTTTCGCTACTCACATGAGAAAGTTCATGCTGGTGTTTATGGATGACATCCTCATATGCAACAAGTCCTTGTCGGATCATGTACAACATCTCACACAAGTTTTGTCCATTTTGCAGCAAAATTAGTTATATACTAAGATGAGTAAATGTTCATTTGCACTTTAACAACTTGAGTACATGGGTCGTATTGTTTCATCTGCTGGTGTAGCTGTGGATCCCGAAAAGACGAGTGATGAAACAATAGCCGGTGTCTCAGTCAGCTACTGAATTAAGAGGATTTTGGGGGCTGAGGCTACTATCGCAAATTTGTCCGTAATTATGGCATCTTGACTAAGCCCCTCACTAATCTGCTTAAGAAGTCTAAATTGTTTACTTGGACCGACCAGGCTCAGATTGCTTTTGAATTGGTTAAAGAAGCTATGTGCAATACAGTAGTTCTAGCGTTACCGGTGTTTGACAAACCTTTTGGTATCGAGACAGATGCATGTGACAAGGGTATTAGGGCGGTTCTTACTCAAGCAGGCCATCCAGTTGCATTTTACAGTAAGGAGTTGGGCATTACTAATCAGCAGCTATCGATTTATGAGAATGAATTTCTAGCTATTTTGATGGCGGTGGACAGATGGCGTTCCTATTTGCTTCATGGTCCTTGTACGATATATACCGATCATAAGGCACTTTGTTAGTTGGAGACACAGGCTTTAACATCTGACATGCAACGGAAGGCTATGACAAAGCTTATTGGGCTCCAATATAAATTTCAATACAAGCGAGGGTTGGGCAATTCGGCTGCTGATGCGCTCTCATGTTGGCCATCTTTTTTAGTTGCAGGTTGTGCCCACTGTCTAGCCCCTGTGGATTCCGGAAGTGCTGAACTCGTAAGTGGTGGATGCACATGCCTAGAACTTACTTCAAGAGCTTGCGGTGGTTGGGACTAATGCACAGGGCTATGCCTTGGTCAATGGATTGATTCGGCATAACAGTAAAATCTAGAATGGAGCTAATTCAGCATTACAGACTAATTTGATTGCTACATTGTGGGAGGTCATTCGGGCATGCAAGCGACCTATCAACGTATTCACAAGCTCTTTACATGGCGGGATTGAAATCAGCAGTCCATGATTTTATTAAACATGTAGCATTTGCCAACAATCTAAGTATGAGCTTTGCAACAGTCCGGGTTTGCTACAACCACTACCAATACCAAAAGGTGCCTGGCAGGAGATCTCCATGGATTTCGTGGAAGGTTTGCCTTTGTCGGATGGTTATAATTGCATTTTTTTTCTTAGAGACGTCCACGCATTTGCCTCCTTGCCATCAGAGGTGTTCTAACATCGACGCTAATATCGACGGTTCCCGAACTTGCTACCATCGGTAGAGTTCTCCCCTTTGCGCTCCTTCATCCGTGCGGCCCATTCTTCCTCTGTAAGCAGGAACTTGCCATCGAACTCTTCTTTCTTGGATGGATTTTGACTATGAATCACCGATACGTGAGAAACAGTGACGTATCGATATCCGATACGGCGGGATATGGCGATATGTCCTGATACGCATATCGAGAAGTATCGGATTAATTCGATTTATAAATAAATAAATAAATTCTAGATAGACGAGAGATACTCCCTGATACGTGCAGCCTGATACGTTGGCCCAAGGCCCATACTAAACCCTAGTTATACATGTATCTTTTTGAGTCCCTTTCCTCTTCTTGCATGAGACGCCACCGGCTGATTTCAGTGCTCTGTTCCTGCCGCTTCGCCATTCATGGCCATCGTGGCAATTGTGCGCGTCGCCACCACCATAGCAGCCACTGGCCGCTGCCTTCTTCTCGTCTGCCCTCTGGCCGGCTTCCTTCACCATGACTGCGGCCACTGAGTAGCCCCTCCTGGCTCCTACATCACTGATTCTGTGTTCTAGGCGTCTTGCAGGCAGCAAGGAAGGGAGGGAGAGGGAGAACTGAGAAGTGAACTCCAGGATCTACATGTCCACACATCCAGGGAGAGGGAGAGGGAGAAGTGAACTCCAAGGCAGGCAGCCCCTCCAGCCTCCATTATGTAAGTTTTCAGTTGTTTATTTCTTCTTTTCCTGCTAGCTAAGAGTTTAGATGTGATTTAGATGTGTCTATTGTCTTGCATTTTATTGTAGATAATATCATAATAATAGATATGGCTAGTGGAAGTGGAAACTTGCCTTCACAATCCCCTAGTGCCTTCACAATATCATAAATTTGCAAAGTTTGAGACTTTTAAACTTAAAGATTGTTATGTATATTATATTGTTATTGTTTGGCGACGAACTCATGACCAAAGGCAGTACCATCTTATTGCTATGGTTGACGCGATATTGAATGCCCACACCTCACTTGTGGTAGCGTGGTGGAGATGTAGCTTGCCGATGCTGACATTGCTTTGATACCACTTGTTAGTCCTCAGCCAAAAGACACAGGAGACAATGAACAGGTTTTGACGGTCAACTGCTCTACTAAACTCTCCTCTATTCTTCTATTTATATAGCTTGCAAAAATTACAAAAGATGGAAAGAATTCTACTAATAGAAGGCTTGCAGAAATATTCTAACTATAGGAGATGTGTTGCTATAAATACAACATTGTCTAAACTTAAAGCTATGCGTAGAGAAAAGCTATCTGCACCAAATAATTGCCTGCCATCTATATGAGATCACGCAGGATTACTGAACTTATATATAAGGTTTTGTTTGGTTCAGAGACATGGTGGGATGGAACGGTCCCGTCCCAGTTTTTTGGGATGGGATCATTCCATCTCGTGTTTGGTAGCTAGGTGGGATGGGAGAAACTAGAACAAATCTAGAAGAAGGGGGAGGAGGAAGAAGAGAGTGCAGATCTAGACTGTCGCCGCCGTGCCACAGCCGCTCCCTGAACCATCGTCGCTGAGCTACCACCTCGCCACACTGCAGCCGCTCCTCGAACCGACGCCATCGGGCTGCCTCCTCGCCGAACCACCACCGCCGCCGTACCACAACCACCTCACCGCGCTGTCCCCGAACCGTCGCCGCCGCTGCTCCCCGAACTGCCGCCTCGCCCACGCTGCACAAGCGCGCGAAGTGGGACAAGCTCGTCCACCCTTTTTTAGGATGAGCTCATCCCGAATATTGGAGAAATATTCCTTGGTGGGATGACTCCGTCTCACATGACTTCGAATCAAACACCATCAAAAACATGATCGTCCCGTCCCACCTCGTCCCTAGAACCAAATAAAATCTAAGATATGCACCAGATATTATAAGATCTATGTAGATACTAGCTATCACGTGCATAGTTATTTCCTAACGATTTGGACCAAAGACACGACCGGATTTAGCCCCTGGCCTCGGTGGTGGCGGCGCACCGACGAGGTAGGGTTCCAATCTGGCCTGTTTTAATCTAATCTTCGATTATCTATTTCTGACTGTCTTGTAGCATGTTATAAGATTTGCACAAATACTAGCCTTATCAACTAGATCCTTTCTTGATATAGAGGATACATGCGCAGATTGGATCTTGCGCAGGATTACTAGGCAACAACAAACATCAATTTTGTTTGAAAACTACTGCATTGGTTATCTAATCCTGAAAGTATCTTGGATTGTATCAGGAACAAATAGCAAGTAATGCGCATCATTTGGGTTAGAAAGATAACCCAATTTTTTTTTAATACAGATTGTGTTTCTGGATTTATTTCATTACTCCTAAATCAACGAATTCACACATGGCATGTTTTCAACATCGATTACCAATCAATTGAACAGAGAAAAACATGCGGTCCTAAAACGTAGGGCATATGAGTTAAGCTGAACCCTAATTTTTCTTCGGTTCATGAAGCCCGGATGGATCTCCAACCTACGACGGATCATGAAGTAGCTTTGGAGGAGGGAGAGCTGTGAGAGAACAATTAATACCTCCAATTCATCCTAAAACGGAGGCCGTTGGAAGGATGCCAGCCACGTCGCCCCTCCAAACCTGATGCGCCTGCCGTGTGCGTGAGGAGGCCGCTGTCAGATTTCGTAAGGTTATGGTGGGTTCGAGAAGGAGAGGAATCCATCCACCCCGTGCCACCGTGCCTGCTCTCCGGCCACACGCGCGATGAGACAAGATGAGGCAGCGAAGAAGACCGACCGTGCCGACGTGCCGCCGGCTCTGCCGATCGGGGGATCGGAGGAAACAAGGGGAGAACAGAGGTAAGGTAAGGGAGGACCGAAGGAGAGAGTCCAAAAGATGGCGAGGATTTGGTGATCTCTGCTCAGAAAAGAAAAATTGATGATTTATTACTCTCAAAAAATTATCTTTTTAACTATGGTGTTATAATATTATAATAATATTTATAATAACATATATAATGATTAAGCTAATGACATGAGGAGCAGGATGATAAAAAATTGAAACCACTTATTAGCCATGACAAATTGATCTCTCGATCCCATTCTAGCTTAAATGGTTAATTACTTCTGTGCCACCGTTATTTGTTAAGTTTTGGCCCGTGCCATTAGTATTCACGTATTTGCTTTTATGTCATTACTATTTTGTAATACGTTTATTCGTACCATTTGGACCCACCTACAAAGCGCCGTATTTCGGTATTACCGGTCCTACCCTGGTCAATACCTCCTCCTTCATCGCTCATCGAGCAAGGCCCTGCTAATGGCCCAGCGGTGCTCCTCCGCCACCTGTGGCTTCCGTACCCTCGCCCCTGCCGCTACGACAAGGTCGAACAGAGAATCCAGCGTAGCTTAGGCAGTGACAACGGCCTCCATCGTGGTGGCGGTGCCCCATGGAAGCGGGACGACGGAGATGGAGAGGCTGGCCGCAGTTCGACGAAGACGGTGAGGCAAGGAGCTCGGCCTCACTGCCTCTGCTGAGCGAGAATCGAGGTCTAATGGGGTCGGACTCGAGGATCATGGATCCGTCGGCGCCGATCCAGTGGCCCGCCGGCAAGGCACCCATGCTTTCGTAGAGATGACGAGGCGAGGAGCTTGGCCTCACTGCCTCTGCTGCACGGGAATCAAGCCTTGGCGAGGTCAGACTCAATGATCATGGACCCATCGGCGCCGATCCAGTGGCCCGCCGATGCAGCAGTGGTGACGGTGGAGATGCGGGCGGTTGCGAAAGCAGGCTTGCTGCCGGTGGTGTGGCGATGGAGAGCGTGAAGGGGCTAAGCAGCGTCTAGGGAGATCAGAGAAGATGACTTTGAACAATGTCTAGGGGCAATATGAACAATACGAAAATATGGACCTCTGCAGGTCGGCCTGAATGGCACGAACGAACTATTGCGAAATAGTAATGGCATGAAAGTAAATACGTGAATAGTAATGATACGGGCCGAAACTTGATAATTAATGGTGGCACAGAAATAATTAACCTATTTTAAAACGTTATATGTGGTAATAAAGTAAGTGTATTTCTAAATTTATCTTAAATTAAACTATTATCAGTTTAAAGAAAAAGTATTAACATATAGCCTATCAATTTAATAAAATATGAAAACATATTTAATGATGGAGGTAACCATACTTATTAAATATCACAGTAATAATTATTATTTTAATAAATTTGGTTGAATTAAGATAGTTTGTCTTAAAATAACACTAAAATACACTTATTTTAGTATAGAGAGAGTAGTCTAAAACTGACTGCAACTTACATACATTTGTCGTTTCAGACAAGAATTTGGCTAAATCTTCAAGAAAAAATTCTAAAGCTTTGGATACTAATATCTTCTTAAATAAATGGATTCACGAAAGCTAGCCGTCCTTATTTTTATAGTAATATATAGTGTTTTCATAGTTTTAGTTTTAGTGGGATTTATAAATATTCTAGTATGATAGAAATGAGTGGCTAAAGTTGTATTTGGGAGACTAGCGATTTCCAACGACATGGATTTGCAATCGAGAGAGCAAGTCGTTTAATTTTATGGCATATTAAAAATCAATGATTTTTTTCGGTGCCAAATATATGAACTTATATCTATACTGATATAAAAAAATATGGTAGTGTATTTTTACATCGGAGGGTTGAGTAAAAAAATGTCATCAACAAGTATTTCTTAGTTGTTTGCCAAAACAAGCTGAACCATATGGTTTTCTCGTGGTGACTAAAGTATTTGATTACTCCCTCATCAGAGAAAGAAGGATTTAAATTTGGTCTTAAAAAATATAAGGAATTCTAGAGTACTATTTATCTCATCTACCACCATTCGTTTAATTTTATTCACATCTTATTTCTAACTCCATTACTGCTTCACACATATCTCATTAGACAAGGGTCGCATAGTCTTTTCTTCTTCTTCTTTGATCTTTTAAAAAACTATAATCATTTATATTATGGGACATACTGAGTACATCTTTATACCTTAGTGGTGACATAATTGAGTCTTACATGTTATTTATCAAGAAGGGAGGAAAATTGTATTTTTCATGACAGCCTACCCCAACCTTTTTATATTGAGAGATATGAAAGTTGCTATGTCTCTATTTAAGCACACACTGAAAATTTAATGTTTGAAGATAAAAAAATCATGAGTGAGATCATCTCAGAAAGTTCCCCAATATAAAAGGATGGAGTAGTTGAACGGTTGCGGATCCACGGTATTAGATATGTTATCAGGACAACAATATATTATTGTTTGGTCTAAAGACATTTATATAATTTATTATTTATAACAGCAGTTTGTCCTTTTTAGTAGTAACATCAATATATTACAGAAAATAATGATTATTAATTGATAAATTTACAATGACACCATTAAATTAAACGCGTGGATCCACTCAGCACGTGGTAGCTGAGTTCTGCTCCGGTTCTGTTGAGAAAGCAGCTCACTATTTTGCGGTCCTCTGATATTGTTACCATGTCCATATACTATTTTCTATCAACGAGCCATCTTAAAAAAGAAAATAAAAAAACACAAACTGAAGTGACTGAAGTACTGAGCAGTCAACACGACCGATCAGTGAACCACCAGCAGCGAACGCCCTTGCAGCAACATGCATTCAGGACGACGCTAGCTGGTTAGACATATACATCACCAATGAATTCGTACTACTAGCTGTTGCAGCATGAACAAATGAAAAGATGTGTTCGTCTGAGCGAAGCAGGACACGGTGTTGATGATGTGAAATTTGTTCCAGATGTTTTGCTATCTGACGATGTTGTAGAGCTAGCACTGTGCCGAGATCTAACAAGCCTACGCTACAGCGAAAAAGGCCGACTTGATACGGTTCTTAGTTCAGTTCGGTGGATCGGAGCCCAGCTGCAGGCCAATCCACCGGTACATACCAAATACAGCACAATGTGTTTTTTAAGTTGTCGACCTTCCATATATCGGCAGATTTTACTATATTGTTTCTAGCGGGATTCCGTTGTACTTGACAGTATGAGGTTCCCTATGACCCATTGTCCACGTATGATCTGGTCATGGCTAAGGCTTGTTTAACTCCTACAAATCCCAAT
Source organism: Zizania latifolia (assembly GCA_000418225.1). Lineage (NCBI taxonomy): Eukaryota > Viridiplantae > Streptophyta > Magnoliopsida > Poales > Poaceae > Zizania > Zizania latifolia. Next base: position 79,140 of record KE373030.1, on the reverse strand, counting down.
CTATTTCATGTGGATGGACAGTGGCGGATCTAGGATTTTTACGATAGGGGTATGAAATTAAACATACTACAAAACACTTATATAATATAGCGAAAATTAGTTTAACAACAAAAATAAAGTAAATTAATGATAAACACTCAATCTAGATATATAATCACAATTACACTAAATCAATAATAAAGTAAATTAAACATACTAACCTTGTCATGCTGCAGGAACCCATTGTTCAGTATGTTGTTCATTTTCAATGGAGAGTTGATCTTGTCTTCCATCTAGGGCTATAGGCAGCCTACAAATATATCACAATTATTTTAATATGTACTATGCAGTATATATAATTTCAGTATTTTAAAAGACACAAGCAGTCAAACAACACTTACAGAAAACGGCCAGCGGTTGACGGAAGGGGAGGGCCACTGGGCCGAAAGGGGGTGGCCGGTGGCGGCGTCGCTGGCGTGGCATAGAGGCGGCGCCGTGGCGGAAGGAGATGAACCGACGGATATGGGCTAGGGGGCAGGGGCCAGCCGGCCAGGAGGCGTCGAATTGGCAGATAGGGAGGGGGCGTTGGGCCAAAGGGGGACGGGCGGCGGAGGCTGGTGGCAGCGTCTTCGGCGTGGCGGGGGCGGTGGAAGAGGGGGC
>KE373030.1:51018-70104 GCA_000418225.1 Zizania latifolia | reverse complement strand
GAAAAGAAGCAAAGAAATTATAGACTACAGCTAGATATGCGATTGGAGTTACAACGAGTATTTACATGTCAGAGACCAATAGACCATTCTTGTCAGAAACAATCTCTAGATCCTTCAAAAGAAATCCTTTTATGGCTTCTTGCATACTAGAGCAAGAGATGTGATCTAGTTCCATAGATTCCATCTTATTCTCCATCTCCATCTCTATTATGCTGCATTGGCGTTATATGCCATTGTTTTTTTTCTGGAACTCTTTTGAAAGGGCAATGGACTAGGGGAAGAACACGAAGCAGTGTCTGATCTAATGGCAAACCTATTAGATCAGAGAATGCTGCATATGGCATTTGATTCCAATGTTGCCTCTTTCAGTTCAAATTAGTTCGGCCACAATGTTTCAAGATGATGGTGTTATTGATGTGGACTGTGTGAAGTGTATCATGCATATGCTAATGCGAGTATCCCTGTCAGCCACCTGCAGGCTGCACCTATTCGTACAAGCGTACTGATGAGCCACCATCAAGGTTGACTAATCACAAATACTCTTGTCCTGACCTGAAGATTTTGGTGTTGTTTATTACTTGCTTTTCTCTTCTTTAGACATCATGCAAGGAGCTGAGAGGAAGCAAGAAAGATTCAGTAACTTTCTGAATATTCAGATAGCCTAATTCTGTTGAGTAAGTGTACAACAGTACTAGCCTGTAAGCCGGAATCGTATACAAGGCGGAGTTACATGGCCTAGGGATGCCTTAGCACCAAAAGAAATCAGTGATCATATGTGCATCATAAGTCTACTCTCTCTCTTGTACGTTTAGATTTCCTAATTACATATGGGTACTCCTGCTATAGATACCGTGCCTGGAAAAGGAAAGAGATTGTGCTTAGGGGTTGTCCATGACGTGTGATCAGATTTCATACCTCAATTTTTGTTTCCATGCATACTAGTTTTCTTGCATACTAGTTTCCATGTATACTAGTTTCTCCGCATATAGCTTTCCTTGTATACTATTTCCTTGTAATTGCTTATAAAAGGAGACAGAAATACTAGAAACACTGCAACTTGATTCGCAGCACAAAAATCCTCTCATGTGTGTGTCCGTCCTCTCTCACGTGTGTGTTCGTCTGTGGTTCTGCTCGTTGATTCGTTGGGAAAATCTTAACATTTGGTATCAGAGCCTGGACACGAGATGCCTCGAAGTTGCACGCTCTCCCCGTGCCGGTGGTCGCTGTCTCCATCCGGGCGCACTCTAGGAGGTTTCGGTAGCCGCGCCTCAGGCAGCGGCGGGAACGACTGTGGGCTGGTGATCCACCGTGTGGTCAAGGAGGCGGGAGGCTCGGCAAACTACCCGTTGCTGATGAAGATGAACTACAACGACTAGTCCTTATTGATGAAGATCAAGTTGCAGGCGTGATGTCTGTGTGGTGCCATCGAGCTTAGAGGCATCAAGCTCCACAAAGACCGGATGACGTTGGACGCCATCTGCAGCGCCATCCCACCCGAGATGATCTTGACACTGGCGATCAAAGAATCTGCTAGGAAGGCGTGGGAGTGCATCAGGACCATGCAGGTAGGCGATGACCGCATCCGCAAGGACAGCGCACAGAGGGTGCGAATGGAGTATGAGGCACTCACGTTTTGTGATGGCGAAACTATGGAAGATTTCGCCGTGCGACTCAACAGCATCATCAACCAGCTCGCTATCCTTGGCGACCTCGAGCCCGCCAACAAGGTCATCGAGAAGTACCTACATGTCGCTCGCCCTAGGTTTAGCCAACTCGTTCTTTCAAGTGAAACTCTACTTGATATCTCCATGTTATCGGTTGAGGAGGTCACCGGGAGACTGAAGGTGGCAGAAGACTCAGGGCAGTCTTCAGCGCCCTCCTCTGGCGCCAGTGGCAAGCTGTTTCTCACTAAAGAGGAATGGCTTGAGTGGCACAAGAAGAAAGAATAGGAGGCAAAGCATTTGGCCGACGGCTCGAACAGCCGCGACAAACGTCATGGAGGTAAGGGGAAGAACGGCGGTGGGAGCTCAGAGGGGTCAACCCTTGGGTAGGCCCACAAAGACAACAAGTGCCACAACTGCGAGAAGCTTGGCCACTGGGCCAAGGATTGCAGAAGTAGGCCTAGGCGGGAGGAACAGGCCCATGTGGCCCAAGATGAAGAGCCCACACTCATGCTGCTCATGGGCAGCTGCGTTGATGAGGTCGATGCATCGACTGTGCGCGCGCTAGAACCTGCCGTGCTGACTCCACCAACTTCATGCCCACGACAAGTCGACGTCAAGCTGGTGGAGAAGAGGGTGTTCGTTAGGGATAGCAATCGGGTTCTATGGATACGGGTAGTGCATACTCATACCCATACCCGTGAAAAAATCTCATACTTGAACCTGAACCCAAAACCCACGATGGGTAAAACTTCATACCCATACTCGATACCCACAGGCGCCGTATACCTGAAAGTTTATCTTGATTCATCTAGACCCCTAATTAATTTTAATGTATTAATGACAATGGTGATCAAAAGCTACTAATCATATTGCTGAGATGTATGCAGAGATTTTAGGAAAAACGGTGTTGAAATTAAAACAAATTTGGAGAAAAACTATGTTTAGTCCAAAATAAGCTCAGAGGCGCAAAATGATAAATTACATATGAATTTGAGTCTAGGACTACCGTACTATAAAGAGAGATACGTTAAAAGTTGTTCTAAAACTTTGTCCTCAAAGAAAAAACTTTTTTGAAAGCTTTTTGGATTGATGCAAACTTATTTCAAAATTTTCTAGCATGCTCGGAACTTCCGGCTCAGTCCAGAACTTCAGAAAATATGGTTCTGTATCGACTTGTTTTTATTTTCGGAACTTTCGGTTAAGGCCGAAACTTCTAAAATTATCGTTCTGTATGAAATTATTTTTTGGTCTAGAACTTCTGGCTGAGTCCAGATATTCCAAAAATACGATTCTGTTTAGATTTATTCTTGAGTCCGGAACTTCAGGACTGATCTGGAATATCCAGGTTTTGAACCCCAGAACATCCAGATTGATCTAGAACTTCTGGATGAACAGTTACAAAATATCTTCCAAACAGTCACTTTTTGAGTGAGGGGTATAAATACCCTATCACCCCATTTGACCAGTAAGAACTCTTGAGTTTCATTAAAAAACACACCCCAACTCTCTCCAAGCTAGATCTTGAGCTAATCTTTGAGATTTTATTTAAGAGTGCGACACAAATCTTCTAGCAATCTTCTTGTTCCATCTTCTTGGAAGATTTTGTGTGGTTGAGTTCATTGATTTTCTTAAAAAATCTTGAGAACAAGGATTTAAGCCTATAAATCTTTCAATAGATTTATTATTCTTGGAGGTGTTACCTCCTAGATGGCTAAGCGTCGATCTATGAGCACCTAAAACGATTGTGGTGTGCTCGGAGAAGTTTATACAAGCTCTACCTTAGCTTTAACAAGGTAACTAGTGAAATCTAAGCTTGACTTTGGTTAAGGCTTGGTGAGAAAAAGGGTTGAAAGAGACCCTATCTTTTGGGGCCCCTCAATAGAGACGTAGGATCGGTGGATCCGAACTCCAGGAAATAACTTATTGTAATCATCATGTTCTTCGTGTTCTTACTAGCTCATATTTTTATATTGCTTGATCTACTTGCTAGCTAGCTTGCAGAATATATTCCTATGTAAAAGTTGTAGTTAATAATATTGCTTATACTTGTATCCATTTAGATTGTTAGCTAAATTAAATTCCATATCCGTTTGTTGATTTTCTAGTGTGCCCGGAACTTTTGGATCAACCTGGAACTTCTGGACCCTAGAACTTCCGAGATTTCTTCCGAACCCCGGAACTTCCAGATTCACTCGGAACATTCAGGCCTAGGAAATCTTAAACTAACTGTTTTCCGTAAGAAATTTTCAGATCGCCTATTCACCCTCTTTAGGCAACTTTCAATTGATATCAGAGCCCTACTCTTCTCAAAGGCCTAACCGCTTTGAAGAGAAAATTTGTCGAGTAAAAATCCACCCTTGAGGGATCAGGGCGGATTCAGATCAAGGTCACCCTCGATCGCTTTCGACAAGAATAGTGAAAATACAAGAAAAGGAGACTCATATCCTTTTGATTATTCTAAGCTTAATCCTGGTAACAATTATATCTCCGTGCTAACCAGTCGTACACCATACTTTGATGGTACATACTATGCGGCATAGAGACATAAAATAAAATTACATCTTATTTTCATGCATCCAAATGTTTAGAAGATTATATGTACAGGTATAGATATATAAGATACTCTCTCAAAAGCAAATGACTTGACTACTCAAGAAGACCAAGCCATACATCGTAATGCTTAGGCGGCTAGTGTTATACTTGCCGCGTTGAGTCCCAAAGAGTTTAACAAGGTTGATGGCATTGAAGAAGCCTACAAAATATGAAAAACTTTACAAGTTACCCATAAAGATGATGGAATTGTGCCCAAGAGAATTCTGGGGGAACCGGAAGTTCTGGCTGAGGGCTAGAAGTTCTGGGTTTTAGAGCATCTAGAAGTTTTGGTAATAACCGAAAGTTCTGGACTAGCCCCAGTTTTAGTTTCTGGAGGAGCCGGAAGTTCCGGTTGGATCGGAAGTTCTGGGCCTGCCTGGACAAATCGAAAGTTCCGGTTAGACTAGAAGTTCTAGGTCGAAATAAATTCGATAGAGAAGGTTATTTTTGAAAGTTCCGGTTAGAACCGAAAATTCCAGTTAGAACCGAAAGTTCCGATCTAGGCGAACAGATTAGATCTGTTGGGCTTTAATACAGATTAAAGGCCCGTGACAGGGTACTATATAAAGAGAGGAGGGGCTAGCACGAAAAGACTGTTGCTGTTGCTCCTGGTTGAGAACCCTAGCCGCCACCTCTCTCCTTACTACTCCGATTGTATCGATCTCTCCCTGGATCTCATGAGTGGTGCTAGCACGTCGGCGCGAGGTGATCCTGTCCCCGGACGTGTGAATACCATGGAGGCACTACTCCAATAGTGGTGCTTGTCTTCTTCCCATGGAGATCGCTAGATCGTGGGATTGCGTCGTCTTCATCGCCGGATCGCCGACGAACGAGCGGAGTCGGGAGGAGCAGCTCGAGAACGTGCTTCATCAACTCTACTTCTGCTGCCCGAGTGCGTCTCGTGGCTCAAGGTAACGATCCATGATCCCATTACATGTATGGTTCCTAGGCTAACGGGATAAATTTTTAAAATTAAGCGCTAGCGTAGCCTCCCCATAACCCAACAAAAGATACATCAACCGTGAGTGAGTCCAAGATCAAGCTTCTCAAAGGAAAGCTTGGAAGATTTGTCATGGAAGATGACAAGACTCCCCAAGAAATATATGACCGCCTCATGGTCTTGGTTAACAAGATCAAGAGACTTGGAAGTGAAGACATGACCGATCATGTGGTGATCAAGAGATTGCTCCATGCAATATTACCAAGGAACCCTACCTTGGTCACCTTAATTCGAGAGCAAAAAAAATTTAAGAAGATTACTCCAAGTGATGTGCTAGGAAGAATCATAACACATGAGCTTATAAAGGAAGAAGCCAAAGAAGTCAAAGACCTTGCCAAGCACCATAGCAACAAGGGCAAGAATGTGGCACTAAAGGCCAAGAAGAAGGATGAATCAAGTGACGAGAGCGATGATGAAGAACTTATTCTATTCGTCAACAAGTTTAAGAAATTTATGAGAAAATACGGATTTGACAAGTACAAGAAAAAACATGACAAGTCAAAGAAGAAGCAATCCAAGAAGGATAACTATGAGTGTGACGATCTTAGCCACTTCATAGCCGATTGCCCCCAGAAAAAAGATGAAGATAGCAAAGAAATGCACAAGTACAAGAAGAGGAACAGGAGTGGCCATACTCACATTAGTGAAGAATGGGATTCCAATTCTGAGTCTGAGTCCAAATCGAAGTCCAATTCTTGCAAGAAAAGAGTCGCCACCGTCGCCATCGCCAATCCAACACCTCCAAGACCTTTACTCTTTAGAGAGTCAAGCGATGACGACATCGTCTCCCCTAAGTGCTTCATGGCTAAAAACAAGAAGGTATCACTTATGCCCAAAACCTCTAGATAAAGATGATGCTAGTGATACTAGTGATGATAAATTTAGAGCTAATGAAACAATGCTTAAAACCATGAATAAATAAGCTAGAACTAAATTCAAACAACTTATGAAAACAATAGAGTCACAAGAAGCAACTCTTAAAAAACAAGAAGCTTTGCTAGTTCTTGAAAAAGAAAAGAATCTTGATCTTGAGCGGCTTCTTGCTAAGGAAAAGAAAAGAGCAGATAAATTGACTAATCTTAATAGTTTAGTTAGGGAAGCTAATGAAGACTTAGAGGATACCCTCAAAACTCTCAATAACGAGCTTATGATTCTAGATGAATCCAATAAGATTCTTGAAGAGAGGATTGAGTCTCTAATGTCCCAACCCAATTCTACTCCTTCTATTGTTTCCACAAGTAATGGTTATTCTAAATGTCATAATCTTGATATCATTACTTATGAGACTAATATGAAGGAAATAGAGGTCTTTAAGAAAGAAAATAAGAGGCTTGACACCTTGATAAGTTATGGGTGCATGAAAGCCTATAAATCAAAGGACACCCTATTTAAAACCCTCAATGCCCAAAGCAACATCGAGAAGCGTGGGCTTGGCTTCCACCCAAATGAAACCAAACTCACTCCTAGAAGAAAGAACAAAGGTAAAGAGGTAATTGAGTTTATCAGAGAATGTCAAGCTCCAAAGAAGATAAACAACAAGCCTTATGCCTCACAAGCCACTTTCTATGCCTCATACTTGATTAGGAGGAACCACTATGATAAAGTGGTTGCTCAATTTATAGGAAATAAAAATAAAAAACTATTAAGATATTTATAGATTCCTAAAGTGCTTGTGACTAACGTTGAAGGACCCAAGAAGGTTTGGGTACCTAAAACAAATACCTAATTCTCTTATAGGAATATTCCTCTGGTGGGTCAAGTTGGGTGATGGATAGTGGATGCACCAATCATATAATCAGAGAGAAAAGTATGTTCATCTCCTTTGAGCCAAACCAAAATCAACATGAAACCATTGTGTTTGGTGATAATAGAAAAGGAGAGGTAATAGGTGTAGGTAAAATTGCTATCTCAAATGATTTTTGAACTTTAAATGTCATATTAATTGAGTCTTTGAGTTATAATTTGCTTTTTATTTCACAATTATATGAGATGGGGTATAATTGTGTCTTTTCTAATAAGGGTGTGACTGTTTTGAGAAGAAGTGATAATTCTGTGGCATTCATGGGTAGGTTGAAGAAAAAACTTTATCTAGTTGACTTTGCACTAGATAAGGTTGAACCTAAAACTTGCCTTGTAGCCAAGTCTAGCATGGGTTGGTTATGGCATCGTCGACTAGCTCATGTTGGTATGAGGAACTTGTCAAAATTTCTCAAAGGGGACCACATCCTAGGACTAACAAATGTTCTATTTGAGAAAGATAGGTTGTGTAGCGCTTGTCAAGCCAGAAAGCAAGTTGGAGCGCCATACACCATCAAGAACATCATGATAATAAGAAGGCTACTTGAGCTCCTACACATAAATCTATTTGGACCCATAGCCTACTTGAGTATCGGTGGTAACAAATATGATTTTATAATTATTGATGATTATTCTCGTTTCGCTTGGGTGTTCTTTTTGCATGACAAAAGCGAAACACAAGATGTCTTCAAGAGTTTTGCAAGAAGTGTCCAAAATGAATATGAAGTCAAGATCAAGAAAGTAAGAAGTGACAATGGGAGTGAATTCAAAAACACTTAAATTGAGGACTTTCTTAATAAAGAAGGCATCAAGCACGAGTTCTCCGCTCCATATGATCCACCTCAAAATAGAGTGGTGGAATGGAAGAATCGTACTTTAGTGAAGGCGGCAAGGACAATGCTTGATGAGTACAAGACTTTGGATATCTTTTGGACTGAAGCAATCAACACCGCATGCCATGCAATCAACCGTCTCTACCTCCACAAGATACTCAAGAAGACGGCATACGAACTCTAAATCGGTAACAAATCTAATGATTCATACTTTAGAGTTCTTAGGAGTAAGTGCTTTATTTTGAGTAAGAGGCCAAGAAGGTCTAAGTTTGGCTCTAAGGTAGATGAAGGGTTCTTGGTCGGTTATGAGTCAAATACGCATGCCTACCGTGTATTCAACAAAACCTCGGGTATTGTTGAAGTCGCTAGGGATGTGACATTTAATAAAACTAATAGCTCTCAAGTAGAGCAATTTGATCTAAGTGTTGTAGGTAAAGAAGAACCTCCATGTGAAGCAATCAAGAATATATAAATTGAAGATATAAGGCCAAGAGAAAAAGAGCCTACGGATCAACAAGAACCTCAAGTTAAAGAAAGTCAAACCCAAGAGACTCAAGAGCAAGTGGTGTTAGATAAATATTAAGAAATCTAAGAAGAGGTTCTTCGACAACCCACACAACATCGAAGAGTCCACCAAAGCATACAAAAAGATTATCCCATGGACAACATCCTTGGAGGCATACAAAGAGGGGTAACTACTCATTCACGTGTGACAAATTTTTGTGAATGTTACTCTTTTGTGTCTTCTTTAGAACCTCTAAGGATAGAAGAAGCTCTTAAGGACACGGATTGGGTGTTGGCCATGTAAGAAGAGCTTAATAACTTTAAGAGAAATAAAGTGTGAATGTTGATGGAAAGACCAAAGCAAAATGTAATCGGCATCAAATGGGTCTTCCGCAACAAGCAAGATGAGCATGGCATGGTCGCAAGGAACAAAGCGAGATTGGTTACTCAAGGCTTCACGCAAATCGAAGATTTGGACTTTTGTGAGACTTATGCTCCTGTTGCTAGGCTAGAGTCAATTCAAATTTTATTAGCCTAAATAACTCACCATGATTTCAAGCTATATCAAATGGACGTGAAAAGTGCATTCTTAAATGGACCAATCTTTAAATTGGTGTTTATAGAACAACCACCCGGCTTCAAAGATCTCAAGTACCCCAACAACGTGTTCAAGATCCAAAAGACGCTCTATGGGCTTAAACAAGCTCCTAGACCATGATATGAATGCCTTTGGGATTTTCTTATTAAGAATGGCTTTGAAATAGGTAAAGCCGATCCTACTCTCTTTATTAAGCAATTCAATAATGATTTCTTTGTTTGCCAAATATATGTCGATAATATTATATTTAGTTCTACTAATAAAGATTTTTGTGAAGAGTTTAGTAGGATTATGACTAAAAAGTTTGAGATATTATTGACACTAGAATTTGGACTGGCACACCATTGACTAGGTGACCCAGGCAACAAAGAGCCGATGGGCTGCCGATGGAGGTTTTAACAGGTGGAGACAGGCTACGCGTGGCATGAGCTGATACTTCGTTATTAGCTTTTTATTTAGTTAACAAATAATTAAGTTAGTTAGGATTCTACGTTATCCGTAGATGACGTGTCAACCCGGCTATAAATATGTAAGCCTAGGGTCATTGTAATAAGTTCACATAACTCAGTCAATCAAACCCTTCGACGTATCACTAACTTTAGGTACGTAGCATTAGGGCGATTCTCCGTCGGAGTTACGGCTACATCGGTTGAGTCCGATCTCTAACTTCAACAGAAATAGCCTGTTGGTAAACTGATTCATATGTTCATGGCTTTCTCGGTTGAGTCCGATATTATGATCAGATGAAGTAGGTTTGCTAGTTATCAGTTAAATACATTGATTCACATTCTCTTACTGTGTTTTATAGATTAGATCTCTGTGTTTATCAATCATGACGGTTTAACTTATCGAATTAGATTAGATTGTATGTCGATCGGCAACGGCACACTGCCTCGGTTAGGTCCGATCCATGGCTTTGATGGGGTTACATACAGGACGATCTGGCTCGGTATGTTAAAACAACGTTCGTCGGGGTTTTAGCCGATGAATTATCTATTTCTCTATCAATTGGGTTTATTATGTTCATTATGCTCTTAATAACCTATCTTTACGCTGCATCGGTTTAGTTTGAACCGTAAGGATTGGTATTATAGAGTTGTATTATCGAAGTCGATTGGTGGGGTTTATTGTCCTACTTGTATTTTTTACTGATGCATCGTGATTTTCATATGTGCTATCATTGCCGATGCCGGTAGTCTATCGCCGATAGCGTTAGGACATCTCACGTTGGTTTTCTTGTCAATTGTAGGGTCAAATTGACTGGCACGCCTACTGACACCTCTGGGTTATTTAGGATCTGCACTGGAGCTAAGCAGACATCCTAGGCCTTCGAGTGTGAAGATATAGGAATACTTGTGATTTTTGCGTCAACGGATATCAATGATGGGTGAGTTGAAGTTCTTTTGGAGATTTCAAATCATGCAACTCAAAGAAGGCTCCTTCATTTGTTAAACGAAGTACATCAAGGATATACTAAAGAAGTTTGATATGAAAAGTACTAAGCCCATCAAGACCCTATACAAACCAATGGCCATCTTGACTTAAATCAAGAAGGAACCGATGTCGACCAAAAGGTATACCGCTCCATGATAAGTTCTTTATTGTATTTATGTGTATCTAGGCTAGATATAATGCTTAGTGTTTGCATGTGCGCAAGATTTCAAGCTGCGCCAAAAGATATTCATTTGGTTGCCGTTAAGAGAAACTTGAGATATTTGGTTCACACTCCAAACCTAAGACTTTGGTATCTAAAAGGCTCAATCTTTGATCTAATTGGCTATTCGAATTCCGATTACGCCAGTTGCAAAGTGGATAGGAAAAGAACCATCGAAACTTGCTAATTTCTTAGAAGATCTCTTGTTTCATGGTCTTCTAAGAAAAAAAATTCAGTTGTTGTATCTACCCCCAAAGCCGAATATATAGCAGCCGGTAGTTGTTGTGCTCAACTCCTTTGGATGAAACAAACATTGAAAGACTTTGGGCACAACGTCACTAAAATCCCACTCCTATGTGACACTGAGAGTGCCATCAAAATAGCCAACAACTCCGTCTAATACTCAAGAACCAAGCATATTGACATTCGCCACTACTTCTTGAGAGATCACGAGATCAAGGGAGATATTAGCCTAAGCCATGTGAGAACCGAAAAAATAACTCGCCGATATATTCACCAAGCCTCTAGATGAGCAACGGTTTTGTGAGTTAAGAAGTAAGCTAAATATCCTTAATTCTCGAAATATTGTTTGATGAACTTGTATAGTGAAACGTCCATGTTGAAAATGGGAAGGTAAATTAATTGCCTTCCTTTTTATGTATTGGGCCGCATTTTAAATAAACATGCAAAAACTTCACTTTCATAATTATGAAACAATGCCATATTATATTTATGATTATGAGCTATGTCGTAATGAATTATGCTTATGAACATGCCATGATGAATTTATGCTTATACATGCCTTACCATGTTATATTTATGTTCATACATGCTTTAACATGCTTATGGTGAAATATTATTGATAAGTCGAAAAGTTCATATCATGTGTTATCCTTGAATTCCAAGTTAATAATGAGTTTTGGAGGGCCAGAAAGTTCTAGCTAAACCCAGAAGTTTCAAACATGGGGCTTGTTTTGAAGTTTCTGGTGCATTCGGAAATTCCGGCTCTAACCGAAAGTTCTGGGTCACCCAGAATATCTGGAAGTTCTGGATCAATCAGGAAGTTCTGGCCTAGCCTATATAAATAGCCCAGGTCATGCCTCCTCTCTCATTCCTCATTTCTTTCACTCGTCTCCCCCACTCCAAACCTGTGGTTCCTCCAGCCATTCTTCACATCCAACTGAGGGAATCGTGGAAGATCTTGAGGGGGAGTCAAGGACCCTTCTAGGAGCGCCAATTTGTCCTTTGTTTCACTGATTTCCTCTTTTTTAGGTATTTTCTTTGAAACCCTAGATTGGATTTTTCTCTCTAGTTAGCGGTTGAAATTCAATTTTAGCTAGCTAGAGATGCTCCTAGTACCCTAGTTTAGATGTATCCTAGCTACATTTTTGAGATTAATCGATTTTGATTCTATAAAGCCCGGAAGTTCCGGGTTAGGTTGCATTCTAAAGTTCATTTCTTGATTCATTCCGTTCCTCGTTGCAGTGATCATCATGACTGATAGAAGATGAAAGAAGGCATGTCATGATCCTCAGAAGAACCCCGATGGTGGGGGTGACTCCCCGACACCTTCACATGCATCGTCGGGTGGGTTGCCTCCATCTAGAAGGAGGCATATTAAGAGGACTGCAACAAGAGGCCCTCATCTAGGGATCCAGCTACCTCCAAGCGGGATTCAGTCCTCGGCTCACCAAAGAGTGAGCTCGAGCAGCCAGAGCAAGGGAAAGGGTGTCGCCACTAGATCGTCTAGTGATGACATCCTCACCCTGAAGAGGAAGAAGGTGGTGGAAGCCCATATAGAGGTCCTGGGTTCCCTCTAAGAACCCAGGTGGACTATGTCCATCATTTCTCTAGGGTGAGAAAGGAGAGGATCCAAGATCCCAGGATCTTTGAGAGAGATGCATCTGACTATCGCTTTTATAGTGGTTTTCAACAAGACTACTATAAGAGTGTGATGCTCCCTAAGAGATTGTCGATCATAGAGATGAAGTAGATCAACTAGGCAGCTATGAAGAAGAACTCTCTAGTCTTCAATCAAGTGATCTGTGCTTGCCGGGCGAAGAACCTCTATGTGATCTTGGAAGTGAAGTAGGACTAGTGTGAGGAAGCAATATGTTAGTTCTACTCTACCTTATTTTAGACAGTGAATAAAGATGATGTGCCTACATTTCATTGGATGAAAGAGGGCAATAAGTTTGAGGTGTCTCTACCAGATTTTGCTATCATTCTTTGTCTTGGGGCTAATGATCTCAACCATCACCGACTGGATCAAGAACCAACTCTAGGGGTAGACCACACTCCATACCTGTATTAGCATGGCAGCCATCAAGCGAGATCGACCAAGGGCCTCCAACCCTTCTTCGAGGTCCTAAACAACATGTTCAGGAAGACACTTTTTCTCAAGATTGGAGATGCCACCTCACTGCTGTCGAATGCGAGGAACCTGCTGAGCGTCATGAGAGAGGACATGCCTCCTTTCAGTGTGGCACACTTCTTGTCGAGCGAGATCTACAACTGCTCGGTCTCGTCAGGGAAGCTATGTGTACGCCCCCGTTCATTCAGCTAGTGATCAATCGGGTCATCCAACTCTGTATAGTCCTTGAGGTGGAGCATCGAGGCTTCACTCCCCGGATGCCTAAGACTCTAGCTCCCAGGCAACCCTCAGCAGCAGCTCATCCTCTAGCTAGTTCAGACCCTAGTGGCTCCTAGCATGCTCCTCCTACCCATAGGGGCAAGCACCAGTCCAGCCCCTCTTCCTCTCTAATAAAGAGGTTGTTGTCGCTAATGTTCAATATACCACAACCTCATCGTGGCAGAATAGAGGCAAAGGGAGATGGATGAAAGGTGGGATAGAGCAATCAACTTGCTTCTCCAGTAGTTAGGGCATCCTCCCATGGAGCCCTTGCCTGCTCCTGAGGAGGACTTCGACCCCACCTTAGGTGCCGACTGCACTGACCTCCTCTCGCACTTCTTCGGAGAAGAGGGCTCGAGATCCCAGTAGCAGCCCCCTCAGCAATCGTCTTCATCTTTCAAAGACACCGAGGAGGAGGAGGAGGGGGATGAGGAGAGCGAGGATGGCTCTGAGTGAGCCATCCTGTTGTTTCTCTCTTTTTAGTGTCTTTGATGCTAAAGGGAGAGAAATATATCAAAGAAGTCATCAAGTCATCGCCTAGTAGGTTTAGCTATCTATCTTTTGATTTCAAAGTTGTAATCTATGTCATGGACTATTCGGCTTGTAATGGTGTTTTATCACATTATCTTTTATGTATGACATGGATATAATGAATAATATGGATGTTTTAAGTTTAATGTATAATTAAGTTCATTTTGCTTATATTGTGATATCTTGTAAATCATTTTGCTAATATTGTGATATTTTGAGAAATATAATCTTGTGATGCCCTAAATGCGAAATATGCCTTATTTGTTGATGTTGAACTGTTGCATGCATTTAGGGGAAGCTAAATTATCAAAATTTCATCTCTTATGCAGTGACTATACTTTCTTTGATCATGTTGTCATCAATCACCAAAAATAGGGAGATTGAAAGTGTATCTTATGCATCTAGGTATCTAACTAATTTTGGTATATTAATGACAATGGTGATCAAAAGCTACTAATCATATTGCTGAGATGTATGCAGAGATTTTAGAAAAAATGGCGTTGAAATTGAAATAAATTTGGAGAAAAGCTCTATTTAGTCCAAAATAGGCTCAAAAGCATAAAATAATAAATTACATATGAATTTGAGTCTAGGACCATCATACTATAAAGAGGGATACGTTGAAAGTTATTCCAAAACTTTATGCTCAAAGAAAAAAAAATTGAAAGCAAAAAAAGTTATTCAAACTCATTTTAGAATTTTCCATCATGCCCGGAACTTTCGGTTCAGTCCAGAACTTCCAAAAATATGGTTCTGTTTCTGAGTTTTTAATGGCCCGGAATTTCTGGCTCAGTCCGAAACTTCCAAAAAAGTGGTTCTGTATCGACTTGTTTTTATTCCCAGAACGTCCGAAATTTTCGTTCTATATGGAATTTTTTTTGGCCCGAAACTTCTGGCTGAGCCTAGATATTCTGAAAATACGGTTCTATTTGGATTTATTCTTGAGTCTAGAACTTCTAGACTGATCCAGAACATCCGGGTTTTGAACCCCGGAACATTCGGATTGATCCAAAACTTCTGGATGAACAATTACAAAATATCTTTCAAACGGTCACTTTTTGAGTGAGGGGTATAAATACCCCCTCACCTCATTTGACCAGTAAGAACTCTTGAGCTTCATTCAAAAACACACCCCAACTCTCTCCAAGCTAGATCCAGAGCTAATATTTGAGATTCCATTTGAGAGTGCAACATAAATCTTCTAGCAATCTTCTTGCTCGATCTTCTTGGAAGATTTTGTGTGGTTGAGTTCATTGATTTTCTTGAAAAATCTTGAGTACAAGGATTTGAGCATACAAATCTTTCAACAGATTTGTTACTCTTAGAGGTGCTACCTCCTAGACGGCTAGGCGTCGATCCATGTGCACCCAAAGCAATTGTGGTGTGTCCAAAGAAGTTTGTATAAGCTCTACCTTGGCTTTGACAAGATAACTAGTAGAAATCCAAGCTTGACTTCGGTTAGGGCTTGGTGAGAAAAATGGTTGAAAGAGACTTAGCCTTTTGGGGCCTCTCGACGGAGACGTAAGATCAGTGGATCCAAACTCCAAAAAATAACTCATTGTGTTCATCGTGTTCTTCGTGTTCTTGCTAGCTTATATTTTCATATGACTTGATTTACTTGCTAGCTATCTTGTAGAACATATTCTGGTGTAAAAGTTATAGCTAACAATATTGCTCATACTTGTATTTATTTATATTGTTAGCTAAATTAAATTTCATATCTATTTGTGAGATGACGCACGATGCCGGTGACATAGGTACGGCCACGACGGGGCCAAGGCGGGGCCATGGCGGGGATGGCATAAGGGTAGCGCAGCAGGCCGGCGACGCATGGCTGCCACGGCGGGGCCACCGTCTCGTTGGACCACCACTGGAGGTGAGGGGAGGGGAAGGGGCGGTGTGGGATGGGGGAAGGAGTGGGGCGGCGGCTGGAGAGTGGCGGTAAGGAGAGAGGTGGTGGCTGTTAGTGGTGGGGTGGAGTGGCTAGGGTTAGGGTTTCGATTTTCTTTATATATTAATGTTAAATAGGTAAACGGGTGAAGCGGGTATGGGTAATGATTATCCGTACCCATACCCGTTTACCTATTGGGATGAGTTTTAACTCGATAACATACCCGCGGGTATAAAATTAGGAACAAATATGATCCTAATGTTGTTTTTACCCACGGGTAATCGGGTATGATTGCTATCCCTAGTGTTCACGGCGTTGGACGATGCCATGGACCAGGATCCCCGGTGCTAGATCCTGGACTCTGGTGCGTCTAATCACATGATCGGCAGCAGGGTGGTCTTCTCTGACCTCGACACAAAGATCAGCGGCAACGTTCGGCTCAACGATGGCTCAGTCATTCGGATCGAGGGGTGTGGGATAGTGCTGTTCACCTGCAAGAATAGGGAGCACCGGATGCTCGCCAACACCTACTACATTCCTCGGCTTGCTGCCAACATCATTAGTGTTGGGCAGCTGGGTGAGATCGGCTTCAAGGTGGAGGTGAAGGACAGCGTGATGCGGATCTAGGACGAATAACGATGCCTATTTGCCCGGATCCATTACAACCTAGGCTGGCTCTACGTGCTTGACATCAACCTTGCACGGGCGGTGTGTCTGGCGGCGCGCGCTGGTGACGATGCATGGCAGTGGCATGCTCACTTTGGGTACATCAACTTCACCACGCTACGCAAGATAGGCAGAGATGAGCTGGTGTGTGGTTTGCCTTTGTTGTCATAGGTTGATCAGGTCTGTGAGGCCTGCCTCACTGGGAGGCAGCAAAGGGCACCATTCCCGTAACAAGCGCTGCGACGCTTAGATCAGCCTCTTGCGCTGCTGCACAGTGACCTGTGTAGACCGATCTTGCCAGCGACACCCAGTAGCAACCGCTACTTCTTGCTGCTCGTCGACGACTACAGCTGCTACATGTGGCTGACACGCCTCTCCTTCAAGGATGTTGCGCTAGGAGCCATCAAGCGTGTTTAGGCAGCGACCGAAAGGAAGAGCAGCCATAAGCTCCATGCTCTATGCATGGATCGCGGGGGAGAATTCATTGCTGCATACTTCAACGAGTACTGCGCCGAGCTTGGTCTGTGGCATGAACTCACGGTGCCATACTCACTATAGCAGAATGGCGTCGTCGAGCGTAGGAATCAATCCATGGTTGGCATGGCTCGGAGCATGCTCAAGGCAAAGGGCCTCCCAGGTATGTTTTGGGGGGAGGCAGTGAACACTGTCGTCTACTTGCTGAACAGGTCCTCGTCAAAGAGCATCGGTGGCAAGACGCCGTATGACCTCTAGAATGGAGTTCAGCCGGTCATGTACCATTTTCATACATTCAGGTGCATAGCTTATGTCAAGACAACTGCACCGAACATGATGAAGCTCAACGACAGGAGCCGGCCCATGATTTTCATGGGCTATGAACCAGGATCAAAGGCGTATCACGTCTACGATCTGGTCACACGGTGCGTCCACATCTCCCGCGACATCGTTTTCGATGAGGAGGCTCAGTGGAAGTGGAATGACGAAACGGCCATCGATGTCGACACCAACTTCACCATCGAGTACACCACGGTGTATCATCCGGAGGTGGTGGAACCGGTCGCACCTTCTTCACCAGCACTGGCCTCGCCACACAGGTCGACACCGAGCTCCAGCACGCCTATGCCAAGCCTGGTGACACCACGAACTCCAGCATCAACAAGGGCACCACCGGTGGAGTTTGTGTCACCACCATCTGCAGTGGAGGATGACCTCGATGCCGATCATGACGATGCCCCGCTCTGGTTTCAGACCATCGACAACATGCTCGGCCTAGTGACGTCGCCGAGATTCGCCACATATGAACTCAATGAGGATCTTTTAGTGGTGATTGCAGATGAGCCTTCATTGTTTAGTGAAGCGAAACAACACCGTTGCTGGTGACAGGCTATGATCGAGGAAATGAAGTTGATCGAGGCGAACAAGACTTGGCAGCTTGTTGATCCTCCACCACGCCTACGTCCAATTAGGCTCAAGTGGGTCTACAAGACCAAGAAGGACGCCGCTGGCAACATCACCAAGTACAAGGCATGTCTCATCACGAAGGGGTACGTGTAGCAGCAAGGGATTGACTTCGACGAGGTCTTTGTGCCGATCGCATGGCTCGAGTCTATTCGCCTGCTGCTTGCGCACGCAGCAAGTGAAGACTAGGCTATTCATCACATGGATGTAAAGTCCGCATTCCTCAACGGTGAGCTCCAAGAGGAGGTGTACATCATGCAGCCACCAGGCTTTTTCGTCGAAGGCGAGGAACAGAAGGTGTTGCGCCTTGATAAGGCATTCTACGGACTTCGTCAAGCACCTCGTGCATAGTACGCCAAGCTCGACGCGTCCTTGCTATCGTTCGACTTCCACCACAGCGTCTCCGAACACGCTGTGTACATGCATGGCATGGGTACACTCCGCCTAGTGGTCAGCGTGTATGTGGATGACCTCATCATCACCAGCGGTGATTCCACCGAGCTTGGACAGTTCAAGGAGGAGATAAAAGGGACGTTCCAAATGAGCAACCTCGGTTTGCTACAGTGTTACCTTGGCTTGGAGGTGAACCAGACTAGTGTCGGCATCGCTCTGAGTTAGCGTGCCTACACCTAGAAGATATTGGAGGCAGCAGGCATGGCCGGGAGCAATCCTAGCCTTACACCCATGGAATCACGCCTAAAACTCAGCAAACAAAGCACTGCTCCTGCCGTTGATGTGACTGAGTATAGGTGGATCATGGGATCACTGCGCTACTTGGTGAATTCAAGACCTAATTTGGCATTCTTAGTAGGCTACATCAGCAGGTTTGTGGAAAAACCTACCACTGAACACTTGGTAGCTATGAAAAGAGTGGTCCGGTATGTCACCGGGACCATCAATTATAGCTGCCACTACAAGAGGAAGAAGGAAGATGTGCACCTGAACGGCTACAGCGATAGCGACCTTGCCGGCGACATTGACACTCGCAAAAGCACTTTCGGCGTGCTCTTCTTCCTCAACCACAACTTGATCACCTGGCAATCGCAGAAGCAAAAGGTCGTGGCCCTATCATCCTGCAAAGCTGAGTATGTAGGACCGAAACTAGCGACCAGAGGGAGGGTGAATGGGCGCAAACAAAAATACAGCGGGAAAATAAAAACTCTTGAACCTTGAGTATCGGACTTGCAAGTGACTCGATGAGATTCAGTCCAAGATTGGACAAATAAAAGTCACACCTGGCAAGTTGATACTAAAACTTCAGCAAAACTTCCTTAAAACCAAGTGTCC
>KE373030.1:35156-47954 GCA_000418225.1 Zizania latifolia | reverse complement strand
TTACCTTCTGTTTTTCTTTATTTTGTTGCTGAGCAAAACTGTTAAAGAGAAATCACAATGCAAAGTGAATGAAGCTGATTTCCGCAAAGTTTTTTTTTGGTCACCATTGACTATTGAAAGGGTATTACACACAGTAAAACTACAATGTAATATAATATTTGGATTAATAACTGTAAGAAAAATATTCTACAACTTGTATTTCATAGAGAATTTTGTTAAATTTTTATCTGCAAGTTTTGTGCCAGTCTTGGGGCAAACTGCCAAAGTGTTAACATGATTTTGCATGTAGAACATGGAGAAGAGGGTCCAAGGTGCTACAAAAATACTTGATGGTAGCTTGGAGCGTTGCCTTGTGGATGGTCTAGAACATCGTGATGGCAAAGTAATATACAACTGTTTGCGTGCTTATGCTGCTATCGACAACACATCTTCAGCTGAAGAGATATTCCGTACAACAGTGGTGTCACCGTTGATCCAGAAAATTGTCCCTCAAAATTATGCAAAAGCAGTTGCTGGGGTATCTTCTGATGAGCTGGAAGATGATTATGAGCAGATAATGCAATGCGTAGAAAAAGATTGCAAATTTATTTTGGAAATATCTTCATCAGGTAAATACGGTTTATGAGTTCCATTTAAAAATCGTCATTACTTAGTATTTAAAAAGTTTGAATGCTAAATGTTGCACAAGGACTTAGATTGACACATCATCTAATTTTCTTTCGGTTGATTTGCATCAAACTCTGGACTTCATGTTTTTGATTTTCTGGCCAATTCAATACTCAAAGAAGTACATTTGGCAATTCAGAAGGGAAAGCCTGGGTCCACTTCTCCTAGAAAACCTAAACAATTCCTGAAAAACTACAAAGCGAGCTTAAGATTCCTTGATTTTCTTGAAGGTATCCCTAATTATTATACAATGCAGTAATTGTTTTGTATTTGACCTGCTAGGTCCACTTCAATAATACACTATGCTTACTGGCAAAGCATGCTGGTGTATACCTATTTGATGCTATTAGTGAAATAACCATAATATAGGACCAATAAGGGAATATGGCTAGATTGGGTTAAAGATGGACACATATGACTATCGTGTGTGATTGGTCAAATATTTCGTCCTGTAGGTTACTGTTCATCAAAGCCTGCTGTGACAAAGTTCCGCTCTGAGCCTGCTCATGCTAATTTCGTGCGACAGTGGCATGTTGCTGTCTATTTTACGTTAAAGTAAGCATAAATATCTATATTATTCTGTTTTTAAGTGGCGCTCTTGAGAACCTTGTTTCTAACTTTTGACTTCTGCTGGTTCAATCATAAGATTTCAGGACATTGCTGGTGGTCTTGATTCTGCTTTTACAGCCGCAATTACTCCTGTTGAAATGCATGAGAATCAAATGAAGCCGAAGACATTGTTGTTGAAACAAAGTATTAAGCTCTTAGAAAGTTTGCAGGCCTACTAGAGTGACGAGGTTCTCATTTTCTCTCACTCTGATAAATTCCTGCGCCTGTCTTTGCAGCTTATTTCAAGGTATATCTACTGCACATGACTCGTTGCCTTATCTTTTATGATTTATCAACGTTAAAGTAAGCATAAATATCTATATTATTATGTTTTTAAGTGGTGCTCTTTAGAACCTTTTTTCTAACTTGACTTCTGCTGGTTCAATGACATTACTGGTGGTCTTGATTCTGCTCTTACAGCCACAATTACTCCTGTTGGAATGCATGAGAATCAAATGAAGCCCAAGACATCTTTGTTGAAACAAAGTATTAAGCTCTTAGGCCTCGTTTGGATCCTAGGTATTGAAAGAATTAGAATCTATTTCAGATTCTATAAAACATTAAATTACGTGGAATTCAATTGAAATCCAATATTTCTGTTTGGGTATTCCATAGAAATAAAATCTGAGAACTAATTCTAAAACCTGTTTAGATGATCAAACCATAGAATCAATTTCATTATTACAAGAAAACATTAGCTACAAATAAGACTACATAACATGTTTACATAATCAAAAACTTCTTCACAACATTGAGATCATCAATTTTATTTGTGTTGTGACAAAACTCCTCACAGAAATAAGTCCACAAGCTAAGATAACATGACAAGTTTCTAAAATAACATGACAAGTTTCTAAAATAAGTTCAAAAGCCAAGTAAACACATCCGTAAGCTAATTAAACATCTCTACTATTATAACCGTGAATAGCGTCCGTCCGCTTCCCCTCCCTCCCCACGCGCGCAGCGTAGCGCAACCGCCGCTCCCCTCTCTCCCTCAGCGTGCGCAACGCAACCGCCGCACGCCGCACGCATCCACGTTGCCCTCAGCCCGCGTCACCCTGCGCCTCTCCCCATCCCAGCCCTAGGCTGTCCCGCCCTTGCCCTCCGCATTCTCCTCTCGCGTCCCGCAGTTGCCCATCCCATCCCACGGGCGCCATCCATGGCCTCCTACGACGACGACTTCGGCCTCCTCGGTGATGATGCCCACCCCGCCCCCAGGCGTCGTCCAGGCCACGCCGCCGCCACCGCCACCGCAGGCGCAAGCGTAGCAGGCCTTCTGATTCCCTGATGCGGCCACGGTCGCTAGCGCCAGCGCGGGACCCTTCGCTCCGGGCGCCGCCGCCGGGGTCCTCCACCGACTCCAGTTCGGTGTGTGGCGGGCAGGGTTCAGGGGTGCCTGCCAAGGACGATGGCTATGGGTGGCGGCGCCAGGAGCTCCAGATCCATCACTTGCTGCGCCGTGCTGCTCGCGGCGGCTCTGCTCTTCTCCACACCAGCCACCACAGGTTGGTTCGGCTACTTCTCGTTTCTCTTATGTACATGCCCTTCGCTCCCTCATTCTGCTCGTGCCGTCTCTGTCGATGCCGACACCGCTGTCCTGGTCAGATTCATATTATTTCTAGGTGGGAGAGGCTGCGGCGGAGTATATATGGTTTACTTGAAGCATTTTTTCTCTTCAGCCGGCAGGATGGAAACTGAAGAAAGAGTGGCTGCCTGATGGTTGGCTCTGTTTGGTATATTTTGTTTGACAACAGTGATCTCTCTTGCTCTATCTAATACCGGACCAATAATGCAAATATGTGCTCTCTTGGCAGATGAACCGTAGTAATACCCTGTCGCACTACCATACATTTGTTAAACTGGAGAGGTTACTCTTTTTTTTCTGTCATTAGTATCATGTGTATGAAATTCTGTGTGCTGGTTATAGCCTTTTTCAGTCATTTTATAGGTTTTTAGCTTATGTTGTCATGTCCATTTTAAACCCTTTTTTGTCGGTCCATGTTTTCTTTAGATGTGCCTTACGATCTCCCACTTTATTTGATGGAGCTAATTGCATGTACTTGTCTGTATCAGGGAACTACAAGGCCAACACATTACCATATCCTTCATGATGAGATAGGCTTCACCCCTGATGACCTTCAGGAATTGGTTCACTCACTTTCCTACGTGTAAGTTATATATGCCAGGGTCCCTTTTCACTTGGAAAGAAACTTTCCTGACACTTCGAATTATTATCCTTTTCAGATATCAGAGGAGCACTACAGCCATATCAGTTGGTAAGTTACTAGCTCCTGTGGTTGAGATGTGTGTTGGCCATTGCTCCAAACTTGCATACCAGTGTTTATTTAGTCATTACCCTTTGTTGTTTCATTACAGTTGCGCCCATTTGCTATGCACATCTTGCTGCTGCTCAGGTTAGCCAGTTCGTAAAGTTTGACGAGATGTCAGAAACGTCCTCAAGCCAGGGCGGCCACACCTCGGTGGGCAGCTCTCCAGTACCCGAGCTGCCCTTCCTGCATAACAGGGTCAGGAGCTCCATGTTCTTCTGCTGAGCTGCTATGTGCAGTGCAATGCAGACTCCGGTGTCTTGACACCGCCAGGGTGATCTGCATCTTTCAAATCCACCTAATTCTTCGAGTGGGGATCGCTATCGACTTGCATCTGACATTTGAATGGCAATACTGCGCTGAAGCATGCTCAAGGAGTTCGCTTCACTAACAGAAGAGCAAACTTGGGCCATTAGCATACTCTCTGAGCTCTAGCAACTTTGTCCAGAGCTGCCCTTGCCTATAATGTACAATTATGTGAAGAATCGTATTTTGTAAATGTGCACTGGTTCTAACTACACGCTTACTTGATAACATGGATGATACAATTGTGCCTAATAGATTCTGCCTAAAAGAAGTATGAAGTTGTTTTAATCGTTTTTCCAATGTGTGAAAATAAGATGACTTGGGTGTTCTTTGCTGGTTAAATTTGCTATGCTACTCTTTTTAAGTATATTTGTTATGAATTTAATAATATAATAACTCGTTGTTGATCTCTTTGATGTAAATCTTTATTTATCTCATTGCTTTTTATCATCATAATATTACTAAGCATGTTTGAATAAATGTCATACTCTAAATAGGTGTTTACTATTAAGAATAAGGCTCCGTTACAAAACACGTACATCTTACTAGTATTAACAATTTCACTTGTTAATATGTTTTAACAGTCACTTCTTCCTAAATCCCATGGAAAGTGCTAGTAGTGCATTAAACTTGCGATCATATAAAATTAAGAAATCATATGCATCTAGAAAAGCATCATCATCTCCATCTAAGTTAGGTATAGCCTTTAAAACAGCAACAACTTCCTCCGGTGGCACAACTTTTAGATCTTGAGAAAGTCATCTTTTAAGGCTGTAACAAATCTATCTAATTTGTCTCCAAGAAAAGCAATACCATGATCATCTACAATGCAAATATACTACTATGTCCATGAATGCGGCAACAAAATACAAAATCAATAGCTACTCTCTTCCTTCTCTTCCATCTCCTTCTCCGTATTTTCCCATAATTTGTGTTCAAATTCAAACTAACAAACGTATTTGACATCTACAATGCACATTTAAGAAAGTTTTTTGATATTAGGTGAAATGAAAATACAAATAAGTCATCTTCAGTAGAATGGTTCATATATAGAACACAAATTAGAAATGGTCTGTTAAAGCAAACACATACAAGACTAAACAGATTGCTTAAACGGAAGGAAATGAAAAATATTTCACTTAAACAGTCTTTGTTCCGAGGGATGAACAAGCTGCAACTTAAAGGATCATCAAGCTATCTACCGCAAATTTCAAACTGGATATTTTAAATATGGAGCAGTATCAGCAAGGCTGCATCTTACACAATCTATAGAATATGAACTGAAGATATGATTTGACATATTTTAGCTAATGACTTGAACAGCTACTGAAGATATGAACTGATATATTTCTGAATTGAACTGACATATTCAAAAGAATTAAAACTGTTTTGTCCAAGCAATCCATCTGTGGTGTCCAAAGTGCATTTTTTTTGGCTGTTGCTAGTAGCACAGAGTTAATGTCCGCACAAACTCTATGTATACGGAACTCAAACTTGATCGGTAGCTAACGTTATCAAATTTACACAAAAAAATTAAAACTGTGCATGCACTTAAAAGAAAGATCGAGCATTAACAAACTGAGCAAGGTAGGATCGATCTATAACTTCTGGGATTTTGTACGTACGAAGCAAGCTTGGGGCTATGGTGTCCCTTGTGTTTACTGCTGCCAAGAGATTCCGGTTTTACTCTTCAGATCCTACGGAGTGGTACACCCACATCATTCATCCCTCTGCATCTGCAAACACACGAATCAGAAATCACAGATTACACCTGAGAAACAAACACCTGAGAAACAAAAACACCAGACCGCACGAGGACGAGGTCATCTAAGCTGAGCGCGCACATACGAACGAGAGGAGCCAGAGGATGGCGACCGTGCTCCCGTGGCGGTGTCGGGGCTCGCCCCCCTTGCCGCCGCCAGAGAAGGCCTCGCCCAGAGAAGCAGCAGAATGGAGGGGGGGAGAGGGTGCAGGGAGGAAGGACTCACACGGGTCGTACCTGTCGAGCGTTTGGCCGGAGAAGCTGCAGATCTTGCGCCACTCGCGCCCGCCGGACGCGGGAGAAGATACGCGGCACGCGGAGCATCGCTCGAGCAGCGGCGGTGGTGGAGGCTGTGCTGTGCACGAGACTGGAGGAGAGGTAGGGATTCCGGCCAATTCTTTTTTCTTGAAGAAGAATTGGGCCGAACTGTGGATCCCAGGTTGAATTCTAATTCTAATTCCAAAGTGACCCAAACAACCCATCTTATAGAATTGAATTTCAATTCTTCAATTCTGAATCCAATACCTAGGATCCAAACAGGTCCTTAGAAATTTTGCAGGCCTGCTGGAGTGATGAGGTTCTCATTTTCTCTCACTCTGATAAATTCCTGCGCTTGTCTTTGCAGCTTATTTCAAGGTATAGCTACTGCACATGACTCATTGTCTTACTTTTTATGATTTATCATATGGGAGTTGACCTTTTTTATTCTGCATTGCACAATAAGCTAGGTATACGACATGGCTTTTTTCTGGTCTGGCTGCACGTAAAGCTTCTGATGGGAGCTCAAATTCTCCCGCAGATGTTGAATGGGCACTATCTGTACCTGTGGAGGATTTTATATATGTACGCCATATCCACAATACTCATTGAATGCTAAGGCGTGTCATTTCATATGTTTTGTGAATTGCATTTAAATGTTGTATTCATTCATGCACAGGTAATGCATGATGTAAATGGTGTAATTGGTGAGCTTTCAAAATCAGGCCAATTTTTGGAACACGTAAACCAATTGCTAGCATCATGCCCATGTCCCACTGAAGTACTTGCTCTTGTGAAACAAAGTATACTGCAAGCTGTTGAGCCTTTAAAGGAATTGTTGCCTACCATAATGAATGTCGTGATCAGGGTGATCGTTAAAAGGTCTACTAGTAATAAAATGTCCGTACTTTATAACGGAGCCTTGTTCTTAATGGCAAAAACCTATTTAAAGCATGACATTTACTCAAACGCGTTTAGTAATGTTACGATGATAAGAAGCAAAGTGATATATTTTTGTCCGAAACAAATCATAGAAAGAGATTCAATTATGCATTAATATTAGCAGAGAGTAATGTTTTAAGATCCTAAAGTAAAAGTACAATATTTATCATTTGTACCCACAATCTCAAGTGTTTGGCAATCAATCAAGAAAACCCCTCTTAAATGGATAGCATAAACCAACATAAGAACTGGAATATCACTGTGCCTGCAGTGAAATTTATAAGTTGGCCCCATTGGCCAATGCAAGGCAGGAACAATAACTTCAAAAGTAGACTTTTTTGACAAATCTCCTATTTGATTTCGGATCTCAACAATTCCATATACAAAACTACTTCAGATCATTAATATATGATGTTTTTAACACTATCATATATTAATGACTGGAAGGAGTAACAATTATCAGTTCCATGCACCAGGTAGATATACAGTATACTCACCGCAGGATGATTAAGAGCAGAAACTGATATTGCTGAGTTGAAATCAAGTCCAATAGGAATATGGATACTCTGCTCATATACATCCTTCGAAGTGTAAAGAAAAGGCAGATTACTTGATAGAAGCTTTTCACTCGGAATCTGAATTAGAGTTGTGATCCAGTTGCTACAAGAAAACAACAGAACAAAAGGAAAGAAATGAATGACATTTATAAATTGAATCTACTAAGAAAAATAAAAACCACAGTTAAGGCAGACCTTAGGCTTCTGGTCTGCCATAGAAGTAACATTCACTCTGGATTTATTCGTATCACCACTGATGTTTCTCCTGCCATTTCCTTTGCTACTATTGAACTGATAGAGAACAAAGATTAAAGAAATGGAAAAGGAAAAATAAAAGTAATCAAAGAGCTACCAACACAAAAGGTACCTTATTCCATGAATTATCAGCTAGCATTCCAACTTCAAAAGTTGTCTTAGAGCCTGGATTCTTTATAATATCATCGATGTTCTACAAGAAGTAAAAATTGCACATCAGATTCTATAATAATAAAATCATATGATACAGTAGCATATTGATTAGAATTTCTTACTTTGAACAGATCATCATGTGGTTCATCGTCCAGAAGTGCAGCACCAAGTTGAATATCATCTACCCTATTTACTTCATTGTTATCCAGGTGCTGAGCAGAGTCAGATTCATATTCACTGTCACTGTTCTTGTCAGCGTCATCTAATTTCTTCCTCTTATTTGTCGCACACATGACAAGAGCGAACTACCAAAAGTCCTCATTTTCAGAGATTAAGAAGAGTCAAACATGGCTGTTCCAAATTACCAAGAAAACAAAAGAAAAACTAATCAAAATGTTGCATGAAGCCATGAGTACAACATTTTTTATGATCATGTAAGAAAAACTTACCAATAATGCATCAGATAAGAAAAAGGCTACATTTTAATGATACAATCTTTTCAATAACTTAGATAACCCCTAACATGTTTTTTCATGCAATGCTATTAATAGGAAATGACATGTTAATATTCACTTTCTTGACAAATCAGGTTTGTTTCCAGAGAACCAAGAAACTACTAAAATTAGCAACACACCATCAGTCTTGGATTCAACAGTAGGTTGTACAACTAAGAAAAAAACATATTTCTAAATGCTACATCTTACCCCTGTTCGCTGCTGGTTCAGGCCACCGCTCGTCGCGATCATCAGATAGCGATTCGGCTCCGCTCCATGACGGCCTTGGCATCTGCCCGACCATAAAAAGGCGAGCTTTATTGTCACCAAACACAAACAAGAACAGTAGAATTCTGGCCTTCTCCCGAGCAAATAAAACTTTCGTATACGAAAAGAAATCAAAAGGTTGCAACTAACGCGTACCTTCGAACTCCTTGGTCACGTTGCTGCAGCCGAAGAAGTTGTTGGCTGCCTTTGTCGCCAAGAGCTCATCGCCCAGCTTGCTCCCACCGCTCTGCGAAATCCAGAATTAGACGAGTTGACCATCTATCTAATTTCCACGAGCAACACAAGAACCAGTGAAACAAACGAGGAATTCTGCACTCACAGGTACGGCGAAATCCACGGTACCAACCACATTTCGGCGCAACTCTCCTGGCTTGTTCAACTGCTCCGAGAAACAGAAGGGGAAAGGAAAACAAAGTATCAGCATTAAACCTGGAACCAAATGAAATCAGAGACGAACCCTATACTATGCAACTGTATTGAGGAAGACAGTTGGAAAATTCTTATCAGCTCACAAGTCAACATTAGAAGGGATCAGAAATTCAGAAATCAGAACTCAAAAGTTTATTTACTCACTTTGATTCAGTTCAGTAGATGCAACACAGAGCTAATAGTACAATTAGTCTTTGGTTAATTAAGGCAGAGTTACCAAAGGAAGCCTAAAAGTTTACAGCGTTTTCAGTTTCACATCACACCAAAGAAGAATAGCAATCAAAAAAGGTTTATTTATATAAAATTTGACTATTCTTACAGCAATAATGGCCATTGTTAAGATAATCCAATGTATATTCTGCATTTTCATAAGCAATTGAGCATCAATGATCAAAGCTTTTAACATAACAATCACAAAAAGAAAAAATGTATAATCAGCAGTCTTTGATTCCCAGGCTTGAAGCAACTGCACCACAGCTTCCGAATGGAAGACTCGTCGGTGGAGAGATGAAATCACTACTCGTGGCTCATCTAGCAGCAACTTTGCTCCGCGGGCACGAACTAAACGCCGTAAATGTGAGGAGCAAACTCTACAACCATCCGATTCACCCAAACGCGTAGCTGTTGCACGCGAACTTGGAGCGCGAAGCACCTTAGCAACCCACTAGACCGGCTAGCGATTTATCCCCTCCCAGATCCCCCACACCAAACACAGGCCGCACCAACAATCCCGCCGAATCGGAGCCAAATTCACCGCGAACCAAGCAGATCTCGCGCGTCAACCGCAAAGGCGGGAGATGGGAGTGGCAGATGATGTGACTTACCGATGTCGCCGATGAGGAGGAGCTTGATGAGGTAGTCATAGTCGGCCTGAGCCCTCGCCGGTGGCACCGCCATCCAGACCTAGAGAGAGACATCCTGCCCACCGACGACCTCCTGGTCGAGCACCCATCGCTGCGCTTCCCGAAGGTGAAGGCGGCGCGGGAGGGAGCTGCGGCAGCGGGGGAAACCACCCGAGCGGAGGAGAGAGGAAGCACGCGCGTCCGGGAGGTTGCGGCGGCTGCGGGGGAAACCACCCGAGGGGAGGGAGGAGAGCGAGGAGGGGTGCCGGCGTAACGGCGTAGCGGACGTGGAGGCGGCAGTTGCACGCGGAGAGGGAGGGAGGGGCACGAAATGGGCCGACGTGCACGCTGTGAGCGGAATGGGCCGACGGGAGGAGGGCGCTGCGCGCTGCACGCGTGCGGAGGGGAGCTGCGCGCTGCGCGCGTTGAGGGCTGCGCGCGTTAAGTGCACATTTCTGTAAAATCTCGGAAATTAAGGTGATTGAATGGGCATCTTGTTCTAGCATATGCATAATCTTTGTCCGTGGAAACGACGGGGTGGACATGCATGGTCGTCTGCATTGGCGACAGTGGACGAGAAGGGGAGGCACGGATATTTTCAGGCGCCGGAGTGGGGAGAGCACGAACACCGTCATCTGCACTAGCGACGGTGAGTCATCCGTTGGCGTTGGCACCGGTGGACGGGAAGGGAAGCAGCCATGTCCATGGGGTGAGAGCGGCGAAGAAAGAAGCTAATCTGTTCTGCGAAAGGACAGGGTATTTTTCGTAAAATGTTTGGATCGCTAGTTCGCTCCTGGTAGCATCGACTCAAATACGGACCCACATGTAATTTTTATCCACTCAACGGAGGGGGCTATCAAAAAAAACTTTATTTCTACTCTCCTACATACGCTCGATTCATCGATATAGAAATTTTATTATTTAATATCCTAACATATTACTTATATATCAATAATAGAATAATTTGATCTTTTACTCTTATCATTCATTTATTAACTTAATTTAAAAAGTAAAATCTTTGTGGGCTGAAAGATGTGGTTTGGATCAAAATTGCATTAAGGTATAGAACGCAGTTGTATTTTCGTTGAAGCCCCCGACACTATTTGTAAATTTTTAGAATAGTTGCCAATAAGAATAAAAACGGATCGGATACGGACGGATATTACTGATATTATATCATTTTTCATATTTTTTTCGGATTCAGATTCGGATTCGGATACTCCGGATACGGATACGGAAACGGATATTATCGGATACGAATACGGTTATGGATATTTATCCGAACAAAGTGAAGGCAAAAATAGACAAACGTTCACAACTATGTAGTCATCAAATACTGAATCAAACAATAAATTAAGCATACTGTGACTACAATAAACACTATGTATTCAAACTATAAAGCTACGCATATCCATGAACAATATGATAAATAGTTAAATACAGTGTATATATCATGAAGCATTTATCAGTGAATATATGCAAGACCTGTCAAAGACTCAAAGGCCTATCAGTAACGCTCAACATAAACATATGACCAACATAGTTTAAGATGAGTTTATACTTGTCAATAGCCCAATCGATTAATTTCCTAGAGAATGCCATTTCTAGAGAGGCTTCTTAGGCACACACTATACAAAGAACAAACAGGAACATGTCATTCCATTATTACGTTCACTGCCAAGAGATCAAATTGGCCAACAGATCATGTATAACTTATTCTTTAATCACTGACGGAACTTTGAGGCCTTGACTGAACTATGGAATCAGCGCTTTTTTCTCACATCTCTACGCGCGGGATATCGATGGGCAGATAACAAAACAGTAAACATTAGGATGTAGCAGAATCGGAAGAAATGGGTGGGCGGGGTCAAACGCGGAGATATTAGTGTAGAGTGAAATAGAGGCAATGTGCGAAATTGTATTGCATTTGCATCATACTGAAACTTATACAAGTAGAGGTGCAGATTACTCATACAACAGACATTCCTATACTCAAGCTAATGCACCGAACGTGAGCTGAAGATGAGGACTGAGGTAGTTACAACAGACTAGACTTAGTCGGTTCTACACCCCCCTCAGTCGAAGCATCGGCTGCGCAGATGGAGAGACTGTGACGGAAATCTTTGAATAACACTTGTGGAAGTCTTTTGGTCATTATATCGGCGAATTGATGTGCTATTGGAACATGCAGCACTCGAAGACGGCCGAGTTGAACTTGCTCACGGACGAAGTGGATATCAAGTTCCACGTGCTTTGTTCGACGATGATTCACCGGATTCTCTGAGAGATATATTGCCGAAATGTTGTCACAAAAGATGATGGTGGCCTTGTCGACGCCGAGGTGTAGCTCATGGAGGAGATGACGAAGCCAGCAGCATTCGGCCGTGGCGTTGGCAATGGTACGGTATTCTGCCTTCGCGCTTGATCGAGATACCACAGCTTGTTGTTTGGAAGACCAAGATATCAGCGAATCATCGTAGAACACACAGTAGCCGGAAGTAGATCGTATGGTGTCGGGGCAACCGGCCCAATCGGCGTCGCTGTAGGCAACGATCTCCATTGAAGATGACCTGCGAAGCTGAAGACCATATCCCGTTGTGCCACGAATGTAACGAAGTATTCGTTTGACAAGGGACCAATGATCATCCGTCGGTGCATACATGTGCAAGCAAACTTGGTGTATAGCATACACCAGGTCTGGTCGTGTGATCGTCAGGTATTGAAGGGCACCGACGATGCTCCGGTAGAGAGATGCATCACCAGAGAGTGTGCCGGACGTAGTGGAGACTTTGGGCTTGGTATCTACTGGAGTGGCAGCAGCCTTGCAGTTTGCCATGCCCGCGTGTTCTATGAGATCCTCAGCGTATTGTTCCTGATTGAGGAAGAAGCCTGATGCAGATCGCTGAACCT
>KE373029.1:238133-251481 GCA_000418225.1 Zizania latifolia | reverse complement strand
GCTTGCCTCCTGCTTCGATTTATGCTGCACCTCTCTTGCTAATTTCGTGCTGGGCTAGCTTCTCCTCCTGTGACCAAGAAAGAAATGTTCTTGTTCAATTGGTATGTATTTCTTTCGTTCAACGGATTATTAGCCCGTTTCTTGGTGGTTCTGTAGGTGCCCTGCTTCTTGCTCTTCGACCAAGGGCAGAGAATCATGCAGCTTAGGTAAAACTTTCTTAAGAAGGGCCATGGACAGATTTTTAGTTCTCTTGTGGCTTGCATTCCTCGTTTTTTTTCCCTGGGGTAATCCCTCGGTAAATAAACTATTTCCTCGATAAGGATGTGTGACTTAGTCCTCTGTTTTTAGTTTCGTGTTTCATGGAGAACAGGAGAAGGGTAGCTTACCTTCTTGGTTACCTCAAGGTCCTACGTGAACCAGCCCCTTCACTTAGTTTGCAGAGCAAGATTCCCTATGTACAGTTTTGCTGGACATACTGTTCTCATCGAAATTTTCGTTCTCTGTCTGAGACACTAATCTCGTTTGTGTACCAAAAACCAATCGAAGTTGGTTTAAGAGCCGCCCTACAAATTTTGCTATTGTAAATTGAGGAGTTGTATTCTGACCAAAATGATCATCTCTCCAAGAATTGCCGTTCCTTGGATTGTTTGGTCTCTGCTTTCGGCTTTCCTGGGTTCCAAGTCAAGAAACCCATATAGATATTGGATGTCTTGTTCCAAGAATTAGGCAGTATTTCATTTCTTCCAGTCATCTTATCAGGGAGCTGTAACATGGTAACCGGTAAAGTTGGTAGCTTTTGGCCTTTTGGGTGTCCACGTTCCTGGCCATTAAGGTAGGTCTTGGTGAAAATTATTAGGTTGCATTTTTAGCCGATGGCCTCTACAAAGCTTGGCTGTAAAGCTAAGAAACATTCATAAAGCCATCTTATTTTCTCCTAATGCTTTCATTTGTTCAGCTAAAGTCCTTTTGTGTGCATTGGAAGGTTTGTGATTAGACTTTTCTAGTTGGATATGCTTCTGTTGTAGTTGACTGTTTGAAAGGACATATGTTTGGCGTTAAGCAATGATATGGTGGTATTTTTCCTAACTTATCAATTTTGCTTTATCGGCAAAAAAGGAGAACAATTTTTCCCTCAGGCCTCCTTGCCATTTTGCTATATGTATTACGCCATCTATAGTAGAATAATAGATTTTTGGCTACCAATTCCAAGAGTGTAGCTTCATTGTGCATAATATCCTGTTCTTCTGTGGTAGCATCATAGACCAGTACTGGAGAAATAACATGTAAGTAGAAGATTACATGCTTATTGTCTGAACTATTTCTTTCTATCATGCGTGGCACCAACTACAATATACCATCATGCTGTCAATACTAATCAACAGGTGCACTCTACTGCACTGTTGATGGCCTAATGTCCCTTGAATTACAAATCATGGTCAATCATCAATCCAGCATTGTCAAGTTGGAACCATCCCTCTGGGGAAGCCTTTAGTTCCCTGAACAATGTATTACCTCTACATTATTACAGTTGGTCTTACCAAACTTATATTTCCAACTCAATCAGTTTTTTGAACTGTGCTATGCAAACTAATTTACTAAAGCTAGGGACCAAAACTGTTATTTAGGATCTATATGGAAAGTAAACTTTTCCTTTCTCATTAATCAAATAATATCTCTTGATTCTGGTAAACATTTCCCAGAGAAAATTGTCTTTTAAACTGTAATACCATGTTATCCACTATTTGTTTTGATACGTACTTTATTTAAACCTTTTGAATTTACCAGAAGAATTTACGTTTGGTCTTTCTGTTGCTAGATTATCCTTTGTTGACATATATGATTTTATTTTTTATATCTTTTTTTCAGAAAAAATAAAGAGAATAAGCTGGCTTGAAGATATGGCATCTCTTACCCCAGGGATACTGTTAAAAGTTCTCAAAAATATAAATTCTGATGTGAAAGTATGTGGAGAATACCGGTCCATTCTTCTCCAAGTTATTAGCATAGTTCCTGCAATTACTGGTTCAGAACTTTGGCCAGACCACGGTTTCTTTATAAAAGTTTCAGACTCATCGCACTCGACTTATGTTTCTTTATCAAAGGAGGACAATGAACTCATCTTATCAAACAAACTACAACTTGGACAGTTTATATATGTTGAAAAAGTTCAATCTAGTATCCCTGTTCCAGTTCTTGTTGGGGTCCGACCTGTTCCAGGAAGGAACCCTTTCATTGGGAATCCAAAGGATTTGATGCAGATGTCAACTCCCTCTGGGGTTTCGGAAGCATTGGATCATCTACGGAAGGCTGCTAAGTCAGCTGAATTGTCTGAGAGTGAAAAGGAAAACTCTCAGAGGAAGGTAGTCATCAAAGAGCAGAAGGCAGTTGTTGCTTCTCGCTACAAGCTTGGGATATCAAGCAACAATAGCAAAATTACCAATCTAAACTCTAGCATCGATAGTGACAAAAGTAATGGAGCAAGTAGCGTGTGTTCTGCAAACCAGAAGTCAGCTCCGACAAAATTAAAACAAGAGCCAAAACCTCAGGTATGTTCGCATAAGTTTAATTGAAGTAAGATGCTATTAACAGCCAAAACACTAACCTTCACTGTATATTGTCTTGGACAATCCCCATGCGTTTCGTGCTTTTCATAGTGATGAAGTATTCCATTTAATATGTGCTTTCAGCTTAGCAAAGTTTTACTAATGGCAATTGTATGAGATAAGATAATTTTTGAGTTTTTATAAATTCCAATTAGAAAAAGGATAGTAGGATACAAAGTAAAAGTACATCTATGATGGTTAGTGATTACATTTGCTGCTAGCATTGCAGGAACGACCAAATACTACATCTCCCAGTCATGCTAAGTTAGTTTCTGCAAAGCAAGAAATTAACAAGGACGCACGAAAGAGTAGTGATTCACCTAGTCAGAATGGCTCAGCTGTAGTGAAGCAGCAAATGCCAAAGGACATAAAAAGGGAGTCTGCATCTGAAAAATGCTCACCGCCAAAGCTTTTTAGGATTTCACCACCTACACCCGCGAGGACTTCACCACCAAAGTTCAGTTTGCCAGCAAAGCCGAATGGTGCCTCCGGTACGGTTACTACTCCGGTGTCAAGTGTTAAACGAAGAGTCACTGAAACTGTCCCCTGGGACTCCCTTCCGACAAGCCTAATCAAATCAGGAAAGGTATAGTTTGTCCTTGCGTTCTTAGGCATTTTTTATTTGCAAGCATGAATTTTGAGGTCATCATGACTTGATTATGTGCTGTGTGTATTACGTGGGCATCTATGAACTGCAAACCATTACTACTTGAACCATTTGTTTTATATGTGAAAAGACCCTAGTTATTTGTAATGCTTTGATAAATTGCTGTAATCCATGCTGCATATTATTTCTTTTGTGTGACTAGGCTGTTGCCAGGAGGAAGACTATTGCTCTTGTAGTAGCAGCTGAGGCTCAAAGGGAGGCTACTGCAGCTGCATCTCTTGTTAAAGGTCTTGGGTAAGTAGTTCTATGCTGAATTTCAGTTAGCTCAGGGACTTCTTTTATAGTTATTTCATTTTACTGGCTATTAAGTATTAACAGTAACCAAATATTTATGTAATTTGTTGGTGGCCTCCTGTTTCCTTTTTGAGCATAACATTTACAAATTGACAAACACCCTTTTTAAAAATTTTGATCTAGAGCTGCAGTGGATCCCAGAATCTTGATTCTCCTCTGATATGAACTATATGGTGTACTGTTGCTACTGAATGTGAAAGATTGTAATATTTGTACCTGTTTTTTTCCAGAATATTTGCTGAGATCAGGAAGTCTGCTGAGGAGGATCGACATGCCACAATTACCAAGTTTTTTCAGCTAAACCGGCTTATCATTCAGCAAAGCGTTTTTTGGAAAGATTACTCATCAGAGCCCGGCAAAGAATCTCGGCCAGAGAAGGAAAAGCCATCGAGGAAAGCTTCTATGTTTCAGAATAAAGCTGCTGCAAGTAGTACAGCAAAGAACTCTGATGATGCTTACACCAGTGAAAAGATTGATTGGGCCAGAGAGGATGGATTCAAGGAGATCGGCCGATCGTGGATTATCCTAAGAAAAGAATCCCAGTCATGGTTCCTCGAATTTTTGGAAGATGCTCTTGAAGCTGGATTCAAATTAGAGGGGCAAATTAAGAACACAAAGGAAAGATCAAGAGGGCAGTCCAAGGGTGGAGATGGGCAAATCGCAGTCAGGTTGTCGCAGCTGAAGGAAACAAGTAATTGGCTCGACCAGTTGCATGCTGAGGTCGACAAATCTGCAGATGCTTTGGTTGAAACCATCGAGCAGCTGAAGCAGAAGGTGTACACCTGCTTACTGAGGACTGTCGAAACCGCAGCATCAGCGCTCGAAGGCAGGTAGATGCTGGATGTGTTTAAACATTTTTTTTGGGCTTGGAACCAGCTGAATCGTTCTGCTGCAACAGCACTGCAGCACGTATGATCGAATGATCGATTTCTGAATTCCTGATGCCATCTGGAGTTGAGAAGAACCTAAATTATTCCACTTGTATAACGTGAAGTAGGTAGGAGTGACAAGTGAGGTGTAAATAGTCAGCCGGTGTGCCCATTTAAGTTATACATTCATTTGTTCTTTTTTCGCCGTGCCCTTGTTGCGTGCTGCCAACCTCTGTTACTCTTCATGTCTGCTCAATACAAATCTGAAGCTTTCCCAGCTGCATGGGCTGCACGCACGCGTCACTCTGTTGCCTTTTCAGTGATTTGCGAGTGCGGCATTGCGCGTGCTTATAAATGATGACCTCTGTACGATAAATTTACTGTGTATGCAAGGGTGTGTGGGAGATTGGGGATAAACAGCTAGTCTGTCTGTTTGACATGGATTATAATTTTGTTGATTCTGATTTCTGATTCTCTCTAAAAGTGATTCGAATCAAATTTAACCATGAAATTGTTTGACTGCATTCACTGCATAGCTAAATTCTAATTCTTATAAAAGAGAATAATAATCCAAAACAATCATTATACACATAACGTTGAGTTGTATTATATACGTGATGTCTTATATTATATGTTTGGTGAACTTCTATAAGTATTTTTAATTTTTGTTAACCCGATTGTTGTGAAAAGCAGCGTTTCACCTCATTCATTCCCATAGTAAAAAAAAGAAAAATCATCTCCCCTAAATTCCATAATGAATCACTTCTGTTTTTTTACTTATACATGTCCCCAAATAATAAGGGCCTAAAGTTAGACCAAATACCTTAAATATGTTTTCTAGATGAATTTTAATTTACTCTAGGTTGAGTTCTTTAGTTATATAATCGTTGAGAACACTAGACATATTATAGATGTAAAATATTCTCCCGAATCTCATTTTACCTCTATTTGTTTAGAGTTTATTATTTGTTTAGAGTTTATCACTGGGACACCCAAATTTTCCTTCCGGGCACCGCCCTGCTGTTTGCAGAGCGCGAGGCAGCAAGAGTGCACAAGCGTAACGCAGGCTGGAGGAGCGTTGGAACTAGGATTATGTGCCTCTGACGCCCTGGTTGATCAAGCTTTTCCATTGGGCAGACCACCGCATGAGCTTGTACGCTATACTAGTCTACTACAGGCGACCGGATGTGCCGCAGCTGGAAAGGAAAGCTCAGCTGGAATAAAGAAGCTTTAGAGAGCGTGGAAGTGGATGCCAGAGCCGGTGGCGTAGATCTCGCCGTGGAAGTGGAATTGATGCACATGGTCTCGCCGGAAAGGACAGCGCCCCGGGCCGCCGCCCGCCGTCCGCGGCGGCGGCGAATAAACCTGGGCACCTGGCCTCGGGGCTGGCCTGCGAGCTCATCTCGCGACGTGCTCATGGTGAGTTGGCGTTCAGTCCAAAAAGCCGGCCCAGCCCGGCCCGGTCCGGACTGGGCTGGCAGTTTTGTACAATAGTCCGGCCCGCAGAACAAAGACCTGGCCCGCGTGTGTGCCCTCGCGAAAAAGAACAGCAAAAAATTTACAGTGCTTTGCTAGCTAGTAATCTGGACAAGACTCAAGAGGAGAGCTCGAACTGGTGACGGTGTAGCGTATCATGTTGACGCGTACACCATGCAAATTAAGGGTCTATTTAGTCAATGATCAGATCCAATAGGATAGGAGGATTTTATGTTTTTGACGTAACAAAACTATGCTAGGTGTTAATTTGGTTGGATAAATAAGAATAGTAAAGTGTTAATTACTAATAAAATATATTTAGATTATTACTTTTATTGCAATCATTACTAACCAGCACTACTTGTCCGTAATCAACGCTAATTTTACATGATAATATCACCTATTAACAATAAAATAGATTAATTATGACTAATCAGCTAGTCATGATTAAGGTTAATGAAGTTAGATAGTCTCTGACTAATTTTACCTAAGAGCTTCATTCAACATTTTTACAGAATATTCTCTAACGTACATGACCATTTAATTCAGCCAACTAAACACATTCAAATCAAAACTTAGATAGATAACCTTCTTTCATCCAAGAAAATTTAATTCTGCCGTATTGATCGATCATCTCACGTACGAACGGCCTGGCCGGCGCGCTACCACTCTACCGGCCAAGCCAAGATACATCTAATGTTTGGCCAGCCCGTTACAATCTACTCCGTAAGCCTTATATATAAAAATATCGTATTTGTATAATTGTATGTACAGGTGATAAACTGTTGATGGAGAGTTATTTTCATATATGGTCCTTTTAGTTGTCCCTAAATACGTCTAAGAGGACACATTTTTTTTACATACCGTTGATTTCAACGACGAATCGTCAATGTTATTTTTTCGGTGTTGCGTACCACTGTATATACGTATATTATCGTGATTATGGACAATGTATACGTATTAACTACACACGTAGCACACTAGTGAAAATAGATTGGATACGGATTGATAATTTTCAGAGATTTTTAAGCAAAAAAGGTATTTTAATGCAAAAAATAACATAATTGTCTATTTATTTAAATTGTAAATCCTTGAAATTCTCTCTTTTTCCTTTGAGCCGAAAGTCAGTTCAACTTCCTTTTTGCTGCATATACAGTCCACTTGGCCTAATTTAGTTTGATGGGCCTTAAGCGTGGTATTTGAATAACTTTTATTCAGAGATTATCCATATATATATACATATATATATCCACTCAATACAAGTCATATTGTATTGATATCCATGTCCAAAATACGTATCTAATACTATCTAAAAATATTAGAAAAATTATCTAATATGATACTATCTATATTTTCGTATCCAGATGCGACGGACGCAACCCTACCGGTAATTAAACTATGTACGTACAGTTAATCGGTGGGCTGTATTCTCCGTATTTATGCGTACGGGCATAACTTACATATATACGTCTTACCTTCTCCATTTTGAGACCGGTCGACGGCGCCCCCAGCTCATTAATTAATTCCTGGTCTTATATTCGTACGTACGTCTCATCGTGTTCTTATTTTCCCGTGTTGAATGTATGACCATCAATCTAACAAACCAAGTATGACTAATAATTGACTAATGACTACATGCACAATTAAACATGCATGAGGCGTACGTACGTATATATCATGCATCTGTATTAGCGTGCGTGAGTCGTCGTCGATCGTTTGAGCCTATAAGGAACATGGTCTGCTCCTCTGGTGTCGAACTGGTCTGTTGTTTACCAAGTCCCAGATTAAGTCCATCATACCGGTCGGTCAACAAGTCAATAGCCCATAGGGATGAAGCACATATCACATATGTACATACCGTTTCCATCATGGTTGCAACAATATTCATGGAGTATAATATCCATGCAACTATGCAAGTGTTAACCACCAAAGCAATAATTAATTAACTTCTTAACCATTTTGCAATGCCTAGTTAATTAGCAAAATATTTGCTCTCATGACACGCATAAATCAGTGATATTTATTTATTTATCTTATATAAGTGTGTGACGTATATTCCTTAGGTCTGGTTATTATACACACAGAATATATATAGTAAAAAATAAATGTCACTTAATTATGTAACAGAAGAAAGGAAATTATATTTATTAATTAGCTAGATATACAGTTCTGAATGCATGCCCACTGGATTTAGCACACAGATTAATTAAATTAACACTATTCTATTCAATCTAGCTTGGTCAAGCCTTTCCTAACGTACGCTTATACAGCTTGACCATATGAAAGCTCAAAACCTTGTGCGCATGCAAAGAGCTAGCTGTTTCAGTGTTCCTTGGCAGAAAGGGGAGGCCTAATTATTTTATGATCCCTGCCATGGATGGTCTTGTGTAAGGTGCTGCCAGTTGCAACTTCAATGCACTACTGTCTCGCTCGATCTCTTCCTGCACAATCTAATTAATTGATTGATTAATAAGGGGCAGAACGCTTCTGCTTGTGGTTAATTAATACACGCGTTATATCATTGGAGGGGAATTAACTAATTGATTAATTACGAAATTACAGTACGTACGTACTAGCTAGTATGCAAGATCTTCAGACAGATCAAAAATACTAAAAAGGGGCTGAGAAATTAGATATGAACAAGCACAGTAATTAGCTAGTCAGCTAAAAGTACTTTTACTTGATGATCTGGCTCTAGTCTCCTCGCATATCTGTCTCTTTGTGTTCCCTCCAATTCTACGGTCTAGTAGTTTGGTCTTCAACAATTCAAAGTTCTCTACCACAGTAGTTTGCATTAATATTAAAATGCCCCAAGTTGAAAAATCATGTGCTAGGATAATATATATGTCATGCATGTTCTGGCAATTTTGGATAATATTCTACAATTTCTCTAGCTAGCTATCTCCCTATTGAACCTTGACGAACGATGACCGAAGAGCATAAGCACGTAGAATTCAATTGGAAGCCTTCTGAGCTAGCGTTTTTTTCTTTCATTTTTCACTTGTGCCTCATAACATGTTAAGAAATTTAAGCGAAATTTGCCGCAAGCTAAGTGGTAATTTCTCTATCGTTAACTAATACACTCATCCTTATTACTTCTTGCTTATATACTCCACTTAATTAATAGTTAATTAATTTGTTCGAGTATTGTCACAGTCAAAATAGTTTAGTGGATCATATGTATAGATCGATCAATCCGTGGATACATATGTTCGACCGGAAATGTACAGAACACCGAATTGCTAGCTTAACTACACTCCTATTGATCAAGTGCAGTGTAAAATCAATATACGTTTTCTTTTTGTTAAAAACTTATGGTCAAATTGAGTTTCCAGAAGAGTTCACCACATTGGTTTGTCTAGAACTTCTTTGAATACTCTATATATTCACACTTACATATATAATTCGTTGTGTTAATTTCTAACAAGCTAGCTAGCTCTACTACTGCACTTCAAGTACGTCTGCTAATTTATTGTCGCTAGCTAAGAATAAATTGAAAGAAGAGCGAAAGACAATCACACAGTAAAACCGCGCGTGATGTGTGTTCCTTTCACATTCCAAAATGGAGAATATAATGCACCGTACCAGCAGTAGTAAATTTCTATTGATTTATAGTGTCATGTGAAAATTCAAAGAATTACTAGCTAGTGCAATGGAGTAGTAAACTAATAGACCAGCGATGCTGATATTTCCTTGACGTTTCTGTGTGAATTATCATCTCAAATATCTTACATTTGCAAGATTTTTCGAAAAAAAACCTACATTTGCAAATCAGGCCACGTACTTAATTGTAGTGCCATCCATTCCACGCAACTTACCTCGTTACTTTTCAGCTCCATATATATTTCTATACCAAAATGACCGATTTTACCCTTTTTCCGGGCACATTAGAGCATGTATCTCCAAGAGAGTTGCTATTTTTGTTACCTAAAACCTTATATAGAAACCATCCTAAACTCTGTTCATCCCTAAAAATCAATCAGTCCACATCAATATCCATATAATCTCAGTTCCTATATTTTAAAGGAGATTAGAAAAAGAGTTCCTATTTTTAAGAAAAAGAAGAGGTGATTTAGGGAATCACTTAGGATAGAGAGTCATTTAGAAATACTATTGCATCGTGATTTTTTTCCAAAATACCTAATTTAATTTTAGAAAGCTAGGTAAGAATCCTGTTGGAGATGCTTATAATATGATAGTCACCAACCCTTGTGATTGCACGGTCTCTTATTAATAACTAATTAATTCATGAATATTTTAAAATATTGAGTTGTACTACTCAATTCAAAATCGGTCTCAATTATAATTTTTCATGATTTAATAATTTCCAACTTAGTACTTAATAAATATTAAGTTGTGCTTAGGTTATATATATTATTTAATTTATAAATTCATAATCACTAACTATTAAGTTGTATTTGGTTGGAATTATAATAGAATAGAGATGAGTTTTAGAGAGAGTTCATATATACAGCCATAATCGTATAACTTATCTATTTCTAATCAATAGCTAGATCTTTATAGTTAATTTAAGGGTTTCCTTAGAGTGCCCAATTAGTATAGGTATTGATTTAATAAATATTTTCTGTGTATATACATACATGGGAAATTGGTTCTATATATAATACTTAATATTTGTAGTACGTACGTAATCTTGCCTTCTCTCATTCACCACCGTAGTACTCCAACAACCCCAACACACCTCGATCCCCATAGAATTAATCTCATCATGAGTAAGCACCATGCAAATTAGTTCAACTTAGTGGTAAATGTACGGAATCAGAGGTAGATAAGTATATGTATGGTGGCTAGCTAGCTAGCTATCTGTGGTGTATTTGTACAATCATCAGCTAGCATCAAATACGATCACACTTTAACGTATTTTCTAACCTTGCAATGCATTATGCATGTATCATAATTGAGCAACTACTGGACCAATGGAATCAGACCATGTGTAGGATGTTGCTTAATTTGCGCCATGTGGCGCAGAATAATGAGATATTTATTGATTATATATGCACCTAGCATTTCTACTTAATTAGTGCAATGTATACGGTCCACGCAGAGGTCAAATTAAGCTCAAGAGATCTCTCCGATATATAATTAAAGTCTTCAGAGGAAGTTCAGATGCAAAATATTTAATACACTTGCTATGTTTGTTGATGCTGATCAACCTAATTAATTATCTTGATTTCCTTTTGCCAACTAGCAATTCATGTTCAAGGTCAGCCCTAGCTGCCTAGTCTTGGTTTCTTGAGTTCATAAGCACGCACACATACACATTGTGTACTACTCCACAGTTCCATACATGGGCTAATTATAAATTTATAATAAAGTCGGTATATATGTAATATTCGATCTGATATATATATATATATATATATATTCGATGGAAATTATAAGTTGGTGTATATATATGGGAAATTTTACTGTCTTCTCAACAATTTTTAGTACTAATTTTGATATCTATCGCTATCTCAAATACTAAGAGTTACCAAAATTAACACTAAAATTGTGATATTTTTTGGTACCTTCTCAAAGACCGTAAAATTAATATATATATATAGCTTTCATGGTCGGAAAAAGTGTGAATTGCTGATGTTTTTCCCTGATAAAATATGTGATGTTCAGCACGTGTACGGAGGAGTATCTAGGAATTAACCTTTATATGTAGGAAGATGACATATATGTCACTATACTAAACGCATGAATTGTAGTCATGTGTGTATGCATCACTATCACTGTTCCTGTCACATGTAAGGAATGTCCCCTAGTTTTCTGACGTGACCACTTTGGTTTCAAGATTTCTACCTAGCATACACACCAGATACCACACAGAATATTACATGCATAGTGAGACCCACATCAGAATTAATTGCCAAATTAATTAATTATGACCACATAATTAGGGGAAAATATTTAGTGAACTACAATAAGAGACTAATTAAAACTTGCCTTAATTAACAA
The DNA here is from genome assembly GCA_000418225.1 of Zizania latifolia. Lineage (NCBI taxonomy): Eukaryota > Viridiplantae > Streptophyta > Magnoliopsida > Poales > Poaceae > Zizania > Zizania latifolia. The sequence goes on along the minus strand of KE373029.1, from coordinate 239,605 downwards.
TTTGATTTGATTTTTCCAGCAACAAAAACGATTAAATTCTCTCCTCAAAATAATACTCATTCTGACCTAAAATATTATAAGTTTTAGACTTGAGCACATGTATTAAGTAAATGAGTAAGAAGATCATATTACCCTTATTAAGGTGTAGATGAGTGCAAGTTTGGAAGTAATTAGATGGAGTAATGATTAATCAAGTCTAGAGGTAGCATGTGTATTTTATTTGGAGATAAAAATTTTCTTTTATAAGTATTAAGACAAATTTTGAATTCTAGCTTTGGAATACATACAATGGGAAATGCAGAAAGAAAGAAAGAAGCACTGCCGTAATCGCGTAAAACTAAACTTTGCAGGCTTCGAAAAGAATAGTCCTCGTTGGACAAGGATGATTGTTGTCTGTTTCACTCGAGGACGGAGGAGATCACAACAAGATATAACCATCGGCAATTCGGCATGCAACCAAAAATAATATGCCCAAGCTAGCATGCATGTGTGGACCGGTCCAACATGGCGAGCTTGCGTTCGATCCAGATGATCAACAAGATCGATCGATCGATCGATCGATCGATCGATGGAGCCCTTGAACTTGACAAGGTCGCCGTTCCCGTATCACGAACCTGGCCTTGCTTGCTCACAAGAGAGAAAACTAGTAAAAATCTATGACTTACGACTGAGCCCTGCCCCGACCCATCGAAAACGCCGACACGTACGGCTAATTTTTACTGTGTAGTGTGTACCAGTCAGAAAGAGGCGCAGGAAAAATGCTCAAGGACAACGATTTTAAGGGGGAGATGATATGGAGCAAGAAGCCATGAGAATATATATATTTATTCTATTTCTTATATAGTCAGTTATGTACTTATACATAGAAATTAATGTTGGTATATCTTATTTATTCTATTTTAGAAAAAAAATACTAATGTTTTATTTATGAGAGGGGTAGTATTTATTTGATAAGAACAAATATAAAAGGAGAATTTTAAGATACAAATAAATGATTATTTATTATTTTTGATCTAACGGTTTAGATTTAAATAAGATGATCTATTACCTTCTTATATTTTCTTCTATTTTTACGTGTATATATGTAGAATTGTATGGTATTAAATTAAGAACTATGATTAATTAGAAGTATTATCTTATTAGAATGTACATGTTGTACCATAGAGACCCCATATAAAAGAAAAGATGAAAAAGTAACTAAAGTTGTAAAATAACTTATATTTAAAAAAATTGAAAAGACTAAAATAATTTATATAAGAAATATATTAAACACTCAACTAATAAGTAGGATTGAATCTGTCACCAAGCATCACCAATATAATTAAGGTGGTTGGATCTTTTAATTTGTGGCTGATTAAATATACTATCTATTTATATGACTTAGCTATTGAAGTATTGATGTTTGCAGTTTAATTAAGAAATATATGCTTTGTATACATACATACATACATACATACATACATACATACATA
>KE373029.1:199101-226070 GCA_000418225.1 Zizania latifolia | reverse complement strand
GCGGTCATAGTGAAGAATAATGCGAACACCGATCAGGTATACTACAGCCAGATTCTATCGGAGTATAAGCCGATAGGTTATCTTTCTGTGTTTCATTGGCATCGGCGTCGGAATCAGGCAGTCCACATCGGCCTAGCATTATTGTGTCCTGCTTTTATGTCTCGATATCGGCTCCGATATTAGTTAATTTTACGGGTCAGATGGTTCAGGCTGATGACTTTATTTTGATATGTTACACAGTAGATCTGTTCTTTATGATATGTCACGTCATATAATTTCTACTGTATCATTATTGCATTTCATTTAATGTCTTGATGTACGTTAAGACCATCGGCTCGATAGCCGATAGGCGTCACTGCTTATATATCTTGTCTATCTTATCAGTTGCAGGATCAAACTGATTGGCACGCCACGAACCACAAATTTAGGACCTGCACTAGAGCTAAGTAGATCTCTCAGGCCACGCGTGTGACCAAAAACTTCACCAACAGCAGCGCTACTGTGCTTGATGGCGTGATGCGTGAGCATGCGACGTGGGGAGCCGACGCATGGGCCCCGCGTAGCAGTGGTGGCACAGGCACACGGGAGTGCACGCGGGCATGCGCGGCCACGCGTCGCAATGCGGGCGACGTGGAGTATAGCCGATAGCGGCTGACTTGTGGACCCAACAGTGCTGGCGCAACCGGCGGTGGCTAGCATGCGGGTCCCGCACGTCAGTCACACAAGGCAGAGGCGCGGAAATTGCTGGAGGTAGAAGACGATACGGATGGCTGAGGTTTTCTCGATGTCCGTTCTCCCTCGTCTGAACTCCGATTGCCATGAAACTTAAACTGTAGCTACAACAGTATACGAGGAACACATCTACCAGTTCAGATCAGGTGCTAGCGTTAAGAATCTTCTAGAATGTAAAAAGGGGTACTTCTCGGTTTGGCCAACCTAGAAGACAACAGAGCAACTCCGGCGATGAATGGAGATACTTTTTACCAGATTGGAGTTCCCAGGAACTGGTCTGAGGACTCGGATCGTAGAAAAGTGCTTCGGTTTGGCCTGGTGACGGGAGACACGAACCATGTTGATCGGCTCTCGTCGCCGACGCATTCCGGTGTACCCTATGACGTTCAAAGGCATGGAGCATGTAGAACAGTACTCAAAGGTGCTACAACTACAAGGAATCGACCGGAGGCTATACTTTAGTGTCGTTCGGGTGATGGTGGTGAGCGGCGGCGATAAGGTGAACTCCGGCGACAAACTGTGGAAATGGAGTCGGCGGTTCACTAGAACATGGTTAGGACGTACACACAAGAGGAAGGAAGACACAGAGAATGAACGAAGACTCACCGGCATCGGCGGAGCGGCTTCGCTTCCCCGGCGACGTTAGGGTTTTGGCGGAGGCGGCCGGGCGCGGAGCTATGGAGAGAACGGTGGTATATATATAGGGGCAAAGGAAGGTTTGGGAAAGAGGAGGACCGGCGACAAGCCATGGTGTGGCTTGGGGACAAGATTGCGTCACAACGGTGGTTGAGTCGGCGCAGGCGAGGGCGTGGGACCGGCGAAGCGGCTTTCTCGACTGCTCGGTTGTTGGCGGGACGTGGAGGCCGGTGAGATCACGCATATGGCGTGAAGCCTTAGCGCAAACAGCCCGACGAAAAAAAAAGGGTGCGGGCGGTGCTATAGGAAATGGCGCGTGGGTCTGGTGCGGTTGGCCAGCGCAAGCGGCTCGTGCGGCCGTGGCACGAACGGCCGAGGGCAGTGTGGAATCGAATGATAGGATGGCTCGGGCTCAGAGCATCGGCATGCGTGGCACTGGTCAGCGGTGTGGCTAGGCGCGTGGCCAACGCGGACGGTGCAGCCGGCGCCCGGTGTAGCCGACTCTGGCGTGCGCGCATTAGCGCATAGCCAAGGCGCAGCTGGCGCCGCGTGGTGGCCCGAGCAGCAGTACCGCCGCAACGCACGGCTGCACGGTGCAAAAGGACAACGGCTGCAGCTTTGGGAAAAAGGGATGTAAAATTTGAATTATAAAGAGGAACGAAGTTTCAGATTTTCTTTTTGTATGGATAATTTCAGTTGGAAAATAGGATTTCTGGTTTTGAGTTTCTTAGGTACGAAAGTCATATACCTTGGATGGTATTTGTATTTCATGATTCTGGACGTATACACATATATACGTATATACACATACAGTTCGATCGGAATGTAGTTTTGAATTTTTGTTGTTTGACAGAGGATATTTGGATTGAAGGATTCAAAATTTCAAAGTTTGAATTAGATGATTTGATTAGAAATGTACAAGTTGTCGGACGGTGAATAGTGTTTTTCGGATAGGAATAGTGTTTACTAGCTTTTCAAAGGAAAAATTCATTTTGGCACTAAAAACAATTCACGAAATCCAACTTTTCAAATTCAAGTTTTATTTCAAATGTGTTTTTGTCAAGTTTCTGAAATCTGGATTTCACATTTATCTGGAAAATGCGATTACTTCAGTTTCAATTAGTTTACTAGTCACAATGTCACATGATTTGCATCTGCAAAGCCTTCTGTATTAAGTATTAACTAAGTTGCACTCTGATTTGTCATTACTGCATCTCTTTCTTCATCTTAATATAGCGCAAATCTGAACACGAGAGCATTAATCGGCGCCGTGAAGGCTACAGACTAATCACTAATGGCAGCTCTGTTAGGCGTTAGCCATCAAAATCAGCGTCTTCCTCGTCAGAAACACCTCGTGGAACTCATGTCTGTGTAATCAAATCATTAAGATTAGGACTTTTCGATGCCATCAGATTAACATTCCAGGTGGGAACAGTTGTTCATGCTAAATGGCGACATAATGATTTTGTGATTAACTAATTAGCCATACTGTTTGCAAGTACCAGTTTGCACAGAGCACACTTTTGACTTCTCTGCTGCATGTGCAGAACGACAAGCAACTGTTTTACGCATTAACTATCAGCAGTAAGAATGATCATTAGGCTTTTCATTTTTTACATGATCAGACATCAAATTAACTGGAGCTCTTCTGGTGCTATTTCTGTTTCTGAAGACCAAACTGGCAGAAAGCAACTCAAAATAAGCTGATGAATATGTCATATCTCACAGCTATATGTCAAAGCTATCTGGGCCAACAACTACCCAGGATAGAGCAAAGGCTGTGTGCTAACTGCTAAACCTATCTAGGTTTTGCATTGATAAAAAATCCCTATGTCAGGCTGAAGCTCAAGATGAACTACTGTAGAAAGTAGTAGAAACACTCTGTCAGCAGACAAAAGGGTCATTGTTTTTGAAAAAAAAGTAATAATACTATAATTGTGGACTTGTTCATACCAGACCTACCTACCCAAAAGGGACATAAAGGATGAATTGTGTTTGGCATGGTGGTCACTGTTGCTGCCTATCAGTGACTCAATCTGCTACATGGCCATGCTCATGGCCACTTGTTCCCCTCCAAATTCATGTGGAAAAGGGATAGTCACACACCTAATCACCCAAAGTCTCACTCCCCAGTGCATGAAAAAGATGCAACAACCTGCAAAGTCAAAACTCAAAAGAGATATGGGGAAAAAAGAGGGAGCAGAAGCAGAAGAGGTGTCAAAAAAAGCTTTGACAAATGCATGTACGAGATTAACCAGCTCGTGTCTCCGATGTGTCTGAATCTCTAAGATGATCTGCATGCAACACTTGTCCAGAATCCAGCAGGCAGCTGGGTTAAAAGTAACCATGTAAGAACAAAGGTGGGTTAGGATCACACACAGTGATGTTGACGCCAATGATGTGGTGATTTGCGATAAGTACTGTGTTAGCTGAAGGTTGATGATCGAATGGACTGCTGCACCGGCTGCTTATCATGAGTCCTCGATTGAATGGATAAGATCCTTCTCCAAAATCAAAAGCTGCTGATTCAGAAAAAAAATGAAGCTGGAACTTGGAAGCTGGATATTTTCTGGTAGACTATTCTGGATGCTTGTTTACTTGAATACATCATCGGCTGCAATTTGGAAGCTGGTTGATGAAAGGATGAGTGGTCCTGGGAGTAGATCGGTGATGCTATTGACTCCACACATGTAAAGGGAACAAAATTCAGTTTTAATTTAAGTAGTTACCTGATAGACTGTAAACTGTGCCAATGATAGCTTCAGTGAGAACAGTTGTTTCTCATCGTGGAATATAAGGTTCATTGAGTACATGATGTTCTGCAATAAGTGCACATCCAACAATTAGATTGTCTTAATCTAATTGTTGGATGAATATGCAGCTTTCATAAGGAAAATAAGTTGAAGTGCCTTTATGTCCTTGAGCCTTTGTCAGGAAGTGGCATCTTGGTTGAACCCTCGTTCTTGTCAGCATTTGCATAAATTTATGTATGCTTACACTAGTACCTGAAGTCCTGTGATGCTCTGTTAGTTGAAATCCAGCCTAAGCATATTCGCATCCTAATCCGCAGTTTGCCTCAGCTTTGTAGTTTTTTTGCTATTTCCTCATTCATTACGGGAAATAAATAAGTCTCAGTTTCAGATTGTTTTTATAGTATTATCTAAATACTATTACATTACTTTAGTTATTTACATTCTTCGCATAGAGTTTCTATTTTATCCTTAACAAATTAGATTGGTACTGTACTTGATACATCTAACATATGTAGTAAGTTATATATATAAACATATGTATTAAGATGGTAAGCAAAAAGATGTAGATGAGTATGTGCTTGAAAGCTGTTTGATTTGATGAAATAATAAGTAATAGTTTAGAGATAAATTATCTTTTATAATTCTAAAACTTTTTATACTTTAGACTAAGGAAGTACAAAAAAGATGACATTTTACTTGGACAACACAAAACAAAGCTGCTTACTAACAAAAAAAGAAAGAAAGAAAAAGTATAAATCCAGCTCAATGATTTTATTTGCCCCTTTGTACTCTCGCCGCTTCTCTTGCGTGGTGTACTAGTGTTTTTGTGGACGACGGCGTTGTCGCCAGCTTCTTGTGGATCGGCTCTCCCCCCTCCTTCTCCTCCTCGCTTCCCATCGGAAAAATCCATTATTTTTGCACAGGAAATTTACTCGAGTCCTATTCAGGATCCTTTTCTCCCGCGGGGGCTGCCAGAGCTCGCGTTGTTTGCGTGAAATTGTCCCCATTCGCTTCATCCGGAGTCTCTTTTCTTGCTGCCGAGCCGCCGATTTTGCATCGATTTATTCCCATTTCTGGGTCTTCGTCTCATGCGGATCCAAAGGTGCGCCCTTTCTGGAGATATCTCAGAGCTGGTGGGTCGATTCGATTCTTCTGTTGGTCCTCTCGGTATTGATGGTCCGTTCCTGATCCGAAAGGCGGGAGCTTTGATTGATTTTTCCATTGAGCATTTGTACGAGCAAGATAGATGCTCTACTTGAAGCAGCCGACGAAGAGCTGTACTATACGGAGTTTTTTTGCCTGAATTTCTTTGTTTGGAATCACGGTGCTCGTGTGTTTGTTTGTTGATCTGATATGATGGAGGCTATGACGGGCGGCAAATTCCTTCAGAAGTTCCGGCTCTACGAGATCAGATCGGTAGGGATCTCTTGATTTTTTTTGTATTCTTAGTTACTTGTTTTCATTTGGTTTGAATTGGATTGTAGATTCCATAGATATGGAGATCTTTGTGTCAGTAAAGCTCATGTGTTTCACTTTGTTGAAATGGTTGTGTTTTTGTTCGTTTATGGTTGATTAGATTCTTGAGTGATTTATTAATGCTCGCACTGTGCGAGCCTGTGAGGGATCTCCTTAATGATTGGTTCGCTTCATTTTTGTTATAGTGTAAAAGGCTGCAAAAAGGTAAGGAAGGATCCATCCTTTTGTTTCTTTTGCAGGGGAGGGAACAGAGTTAAAATTAATTAATTTTTCATGCATGTTTTCCAGGCAGATTAAATGTTTGCTTTAGGATCTTGTTCAATCATTATCTAAAATAATATTGTTTAATAATGGATGCTAAACTTCTGTGTTTTGGCCCACTAAAATGTGTACTTGGATCCTGCTATGCTAGTTTCAAAATACATTGTTTGAGCTGATCTTGTGCATCAGTGCATATATATTGGGATTTTCAAAGGCTAGAGGTTAGTTAGCTTTCAGCTTTTGTGATGCAGAAACCAAGGTTGCACTATTGGTAGAACTAGAAGACACAATATATAGGAATTGCTTTTATTCATCGAATACTGTTACGTTGCTGCAAGGGAGTTGATGTCAAAAGTTCTTGTGTAAATTATCTGTTGTTTAACTTTCATTGCAGCTAATATGATTTTGATATTTTGCTATAGAAATTTTATCTTGTCGGAAGGGACAAGACCAGAACTCTCTGGAGGGTGCTGAAGATTGACAGGATGGAGTCTACTGAGCTGGGAATCGAGGAAGATCCTACTAGTTACACGGAGAATGAATGCAAAGAATTTCTGTGGCGGATTCATGAGGGGAATAGATTGACTGGTGGGCTGAAATTTGTCACAAAATGCTATGGAATAGTTGGTAATTTAACATGAACTGAGATATCCATACTAGTCTATTGATCAAACTCTCTGGTAGTTCGAATTATAACATTTACTTCATCTTTGCTTAATTCAGGTTTTATAAAGTTTCTTGGCCCTTATTACATGGTTCTAATTACCAGAAGAAGGAAAGTCGGTACAATCTGTGGTCATGATATATACTCCATTGGCAAGAGTGAAATGATTGCAATTCCAAGTCCTATAGTCTGGCCCAACGTGGCCTATTCTAGGGATGAGAACAGGTCTTTTGTTTTTTTCAACATGTAAATATTGTGCATTGCCTTTTGTAAATACATCACTTGTTCCTAACAATATAAAAGATGCCAGCTTGTTTTCTTTTGTATTTGGACATACTATAGTTTGTGTATCCATTTATCTTTTTGTAGTCCACCTTCTTTTTGCAATATTTCAGTTCATTTGTTGCTACATTGTGATAAGACAATGTGCACTATCGGCAATTCCATTTGTTCTCTGCATGTACTTAATGCCACTTTGCCTATAAGTATACAATTTGCTTGTTAAATAATAATATGCACCCTACTCTTGCAGTTCTAAGCTTTGTGTGTGGTGTTTATAAGGTCAGAGGTATATAGAAATGCTTTGATTTTCTATGATCCCGTAATATTTTTCTTATTAATATTTTTGCCAGAGTTTTTTGTTTCTATTGTCTGCCGTGATTTATGTTTTTATTTCTCACTTTTTGTAGATATAAACAGCTCCTTTGCTCGGTTGATCTGTCGAAAGACTTCTTCTTCAGTTACTCTTACAACATCATGCGCAGACTTCAGAAGAACATAACTGACAAGAATACTGGGCCAGTTGTTTATGAAACAATGTTTGTTTGGAATGAGAGTCTTACACGGGCTATTCGGAACCATCTCAAGAATACAAATTGGACTGTTGCCTTAATCCATGGATTTTTTAAACAGGTATTCTGTTGCAACATTCTAAGTCTTTGATACTGCATTTTATTTGATTCATTCTTTTCATCTCTAATTGATGAGCTTATGCATATCACCAGCACCATCTATTCATCATCAATGAAGACCACGAGTAGGGAAACTGCTAACTCAATGCCATTCCACTGACTTTTGTGTTTTACTCCACGTTGTGTGACCTGACCTGTAATGAAAGCTTGAAATAAGGGTTTGCAAAGGCATGGCTTTGTATAACCTGCTGACATTTTTCAGTTTGAGCTGCTTGAGGCTTTCCTGAGTCGAAAATTTTGCTCGTAAGTCTCAGCAGACTGTTAATGCTTTTCCTAAGTTGTCCTTTTCCATCTTCTGTGCAATCTTAACATGCCAATGCTTAGAAGTGAAATTGAAAGCTATTGTTGAGCATGGTTCTCTGATACTGGTTCAAGACCTTTGCATTGCCCCATGTATAAATGGCATTTCTAAATGTTTGTGAGAACTAACTTCTTGTTGCTACTTGGTTTGCATTTTCTTTATGCAAGTACTTGGTTTCATCTGTTCAAGTATTATACAGAGGCATGCTAATAAACATATTTTGTTGCATTTAGTCAAAGCTATCAGTATCTGGGAAGGAATTCTGGTTGACACTTATAGCTAGGCGTTCACGTCATTTTGCTGGAACCAGGTTAGCATTACAAGCCTTTGGATTTAGTGCCTTAATTTGGATTAAAAAATTGAGCTTAGCTAACCTATTTCACCTTTACGTTGATCTTACAACGTTTATTTCATATATCATTTTGAAATACAGATTCCTGAAAAGAGGTGTCAATGAAAAGGGTAGGGTTGCCAATGATGTTGAGACTGAACAACTTGTTTTTGAAGACACACCTGGTGAAATCCCACATCAGATATCTTCTGTTGTACAACATAGAGGATCCATACCTCTTGTCTGGTTTCAGGAAACTTCAAGACTGAATATTAGGCCGGATATCATATGTAAGTTCTGGACTGTTAGTCTGTCAATGAATTTGCCATCTGTAGACGGTCTTGTCTAATACTCCAAACACATTGCTACCTGCAGTGAAATCGGATTTAGACTACAAGGCAACTCGCCTTCATTTTGAGAACCTTGCACTTAGATATGGGAACCCGATAATTATCTTAAACTTGATCAAGGTGAGCATAAGTGTGCAATATATATTTGGTTTATACTCTGAATTTTCTAAATTTCCACGTAAATCACTACTGACTTATATATCTATCAATATAATTGCCAAATTGATATCTTTTTTGTTTTTGTTATTGATCTGAAGTTATAATACCCCTTTTGGATCCATTGTATTTTTTCTCAGACTCGTGAGAAGAAGCCTCGTGAATCTTTGCTCTGTGCAGAATTTGCAAAGGCTATACATTATATTAATAAGGGGCTATCAGATGACAAACGTCTAAAGTTTTTACACATGGATCTGAGTAAGCTTTCTCGAAGGTAAGCTATTGTATAGCTATTCCAAGTTAGTCAACTATATAAGCCATTACAATTCAAGTTTGTAGTTACATGTAAATTGCGTACGATATTAAGTACTGAGTGCTATTTGCAGGAAAGGCTCTAATGTGCTTGCCCTGTTGAACAAGGTAGCATCAGATGTGTTGGATCGAACTGATTTTCTCCACTGTGAGATAACTACATCAAAATCTGAGGATGCCTCAAGGTAACTTTTTTGGCCTACTTAAGAGTTATGTTGAAGTTTTACCTGGCCACTGGAAAACTATCCACTGTTATTTGTCACAAAATGCTCCTTTATGATGTATGATCCTGTAAAAAATTTGGATTAGTCAAAGTTTTGCCAAGGATAACAGTAGAACACATAAATGAAAAGAAGGCAATTTTTGGACAAGTGAGAGTAGCTGCTCTACTCGCTATTTGGTCTTATTCTTATCATCTCAATTAGCTGTATTAATGGTCGTTTTTCTTTTATATGTATCACAGTGGACAAGGAGCTGTTGCCAAGTCAGGTGACATTGAAAGCATTGAGGATCAAAATTTCTGCACGAGTAAGCTGGTTCCTGTTTCACTGCAAAAGGGTGTCCTCAGGACTAACTGCATAGACTGTTTGGATCGCACAAACGTCGCACAATTTGCATGTGGCTTAGCTGCTTTAGGGCGTCAACTTCATGTGTTGCGGCTCAGTGAAACCCCTACAATTGAATTGCATGCTCCTTTGGCTGATGATCTGATGGACTTTTATGAACGGATGGGTGATACCCTAGCTATTCAATATGGCGGTTCTGCTGCTCACAACAAGGTACTTGTCTAGTTATATTTGCCGACTCCTTGGAGCATTATTAGTGTTTCACTACTGTGTAATACAACTCTTGAAATGGTGTCTGTGTTTTGAAACATTGCATCTTTCATTAGTCAATTATCCTAATTTATTTCTTTCAAAACAAATTTTCTTCTTAATAAGTAATGTAGTTCCATAATCGTAATCTCATTTTCTTCTATTTTTTATTATCATCCTGAAAATCAAAGTGTTTTTTTGAATTATATGCCTGAGTTCTCCATGTTACTCATATGTGCTACAGATCTTCTGCGAGCAAAGAGGCCAATGGAAGGCAGCAACACAATCTCAGGAGTTCCTCCGGACCCTTCAACGCTACTACAGTAATGCCTACACTGATCCTGAGAAGCAGGATGCTATCAACGTGTAAGCTTCTTCATGTCTGTATCACTCTGTACATATACATTAGAAAGAATTATTGGACAAAAAAACATATGACAGAACCATGGGAAGTGTTGGTATTGTTGGTATAGTATCACAAAAGGTTTCTGACTTTTAATTGACAGGTTCTTGGGCCATTTCCAACCGCAACAAGGCAAACCTGCGCTGTGGAAGTTGGACTCAGATCAGCACTACAATATCGGCAGGCAAGGAACTTTAACTGAAGAAACTGGAAGGTACTGAAGTCAACTTTTCCAATAAGAAATGTTGCTCAGAAAGCTGGAATATCCAGTACAACCTTAGCTTATAATAAACAGTTTATCTGACAATCATATGGAATATCGAAGATTCAGAGTAAATCTGACCTGTTCACTTCTCAATCCATGTTATAAATGCAATAGATGTCAAGCGTTTTATTTTGCCCTAACTGTCTATTTTTTAAATCAAACAATACTAACACTTATTTTGGAACTACAAATTAATAGGGTCATAACGGCTTGAATTGGTGTTAATTGCTCACATTAACTCAGCATCATCCGTAATCCATCATCCAGCTTCTGTTTTGAACGGGGCTATCTGGAAGTTGGATGATGGATTACGGATGATGTTGAGTTTATGAAAATTATTTAAGGATTCAAACAAATGAATTTAATACTAAATAAGTTGATAAATGGCTTTAAAACATTTTTTTGATAATCTTCGTATTGAATGTTTTTTGAGAAATTGCATAATTTAGGAGCTTGGGAAGTGTGCCCGCAATAATCCATAATCCATGGTAGTTATGAATAGGGGCTATCTGGAATCTATAGTCCACTGTAGTTCTGCCAATTGTACTTTGTTAGATTGGTTTCTTGAATTTTGGAATTTCTATGCCCAATTTAGTAACTGATCCATTTCATATCAGCAGATCATTAATAAAGAGGTCATTGTCGGATGGTAATATTTTATGTGAAAACACTGTACCTGTATCTGACTGTAATGTTGGAGAAAACAACATTGCAAACTCAGAATTGCTCCCAATGCAACAGCTGGATGATATTAGAGAGCCTAGTGATTCTGCACCAGAGATATCTCTGTGTGAACCTAACCCATGCTCCAGGTGCGCTTATCCTTGTTCAAAATTGGCTGTTGGAGAGAACCTCTGCTTGTCCATGAATGTAACATCAACTAACTGCATTTTCTTATATTCAGTGCAAACTATAGCATGTTGCCTGGAAGACATTCAATTTCAGAAGAGCGGCAGAGTTACTTGAAAAGACTAGGTTATCCTGAATTGCATTCTTCAAATTTTCTTGATCTTGATTTGTTATCATCTTCAGGAAATTCTTGTGATGAGGAAATTTTTGAGAGGTAACGTATACTTTGATTTATTTGTATACCATACTGCACCAATTCTCATCCCCTTGCGGCCTTGCTCAAGGAGTGACTTCTAGGTCGAGATGTGATATTACTCGCAACTATTGTAATGGTTAACAACAATAAGGTGTTTCGGACTCATTTACAGGTCGTCGCTCATCAATTCACCTATGGATGTTGTCAGTGTTGAATCAACTACGTCATACAGTGAACAGGGACACAATGACGAGGTCAGCCCCCCCCCCCACCACACCACACACACACACAAAGCTTTTCCTTGATAAAAACTTAGTCAGGTCAATATGGAGTTGAGGTTATATGCCAGTCAAACTTACTGTAACATCGGCTTCCCTCCGTTCCAATTTTTACAAAATTTTAAATTTGATCTATTGTTTCATGATTTCCCATCTTCAGGCATGTACTCTAATATATTTATCAATATTTGATCTTTTTCTTCTTGTTGGCAGGGAAGAGATGACACAGATCTGTCACGCTCAAGCAGCCAGATGTCAGACATTCGCGACTACTCTGACCGCTTCGCACAATGGGTGGCTAACGGAGGCATGCTTTGCTACTAGTGCGAAAAAATATTTCTTGGTGACGTCTTGGCAAAAAGAACTTCGGAAGAAAGTTTCACAGCTAAAGCAAAGGAAATGCTCGAGGGCAAGCTGCATCTGCGTGCAAAGGCCTCAATGATCGAAGAGACCACAACAACGGGAAGAAGCATCTGCTCGGTTGCCCAGGAGAAAGTGCTGAAACGTGAGAACCTGATGAGGAATGAAACCATGTTAGCTTGGTTCGGTTGGGGTACATGATTGAATTGCTATGGTGAAGAATTAATCATAGTGCACATAATAAATAGGTGATACAGATATCTGATTCTTTCCAAGGATTACAAGGATTAGCTTAGTTAGAATCTTTGGCTCTCAATAGAAAAAAAGATAAAAAGACAACCTCTGCGAAAAGGAAAGAAATGCTAATTCTTCTTGTAAATACGATTACAGAACTATACATATTTAACGATTTTTACTTTACTCTCTTTGTGTACGTCACTATTGTTACTCTCACGGTACAACACAGGAGGGAAAGAAGATGTGGAGTCCAGGAACAAGCAGTAACACATTCGTATCGAATTTGAAAACATAGCAAACACACTATTCTCAGAATCAACTGATATGCTGGTTTTTGGCTGTCAACTAGCATGCGATTCGAGGTGAAGAAGGCTAACCCAGTGACTAAAGTTGGGTTTGGCTGTGAAGTGAGAAACAGTACACATTTTGAGGTGAAGGACAATCCAGTGAGTGACAGTCTTTGGCTTAAACTCTGAGTGCTACAGTTATACTTTTTAAGGAGTTAGTGAGTAAATCGTCCCACAGCATGAGACCATGTTTCAGTCACAGATTGGTTGTGGTTTTTGTTTTCCTTCAGATGAATGAAATGAAACTGCATGAGTGCACCTTATGGATAGAGTCAACACTAGAAAGTTAGTGATCAAAAAGCATTCCTCTGCAAGATCGTTGCTTGATCAAGAACGAATTGAGCCACTCAGTCTACAAAAAAAGGAATACTAACCTTCTCTCTCCATTGTCCAACGAGAATAACTCCACCCGGGTCGGCGGTGCTGGTCCCCACACATGCCGGCGGCGAAGGTGATGGTTCCGTTGCGGTCAACACGCACGTCGGCGGCGAAGGCGGGGGCCGCCGCTGCGTCCGGCGCGGCGACGCCGCCGGGGAGGTACGAGGAGTCGTAAGCGCTGTTAACCTGGCCCACATGTAAGTGAGATGGAGAGATCCAAATCAAGGTCTCACGTGAACCATCCGATTGTATTGTGCGGTCCAGATTGGTCCAGTAGAGTGGCTGATAGTGGTTTTACCGTAACACCCCTGTATTATGTACAATTTATTATAGGCTCCTAATAATTGGGTCACCTCTGACCGTAAGATTACAAATAAGCGGACGAGATTGATTTAGGAAACCCGTACTGGTACTATAATCCGTTAGTACCAACAACGATACGGGTCGCTACCAATGGTAGCGATCCGAACCGGGGTGACCTTTCACCGTCCGATAGCGGATTAGCGTCTTAGATCTGCCCATGTGGAGCAGCACAGGAACCTTTTTCACAGGAGACCCTACCTTTATTCGTAATTTCGTATTGCCACTTTGCCAGTCACACCCGAGACGGCCTTCCGGGCGGCGGCCGCCCGATCCCGCCGGCTTCTTCACCTTCTCCAACGACGACGAGACAGTCGAGGCCCTTGGCAACCTCGATTTTTCATGGCCGACAAGGCTGGCGGCTTGCTGAAACGCTAGCTTGCGATTTGCGAATCATTTCCAAGTTCTGACGGCGATCGTCTTTCACTGTAGATTTCTTACAGCAGCGGCAGCAAGCTAGCAACAATGTGCATTGTGCATTGGATAGTTTTGGTCAGCATTGGAAACATCAGATTTGCTCGAGTTGCCTGGAAGTGCAATCACATTCATATCAAACAGTACAAGCAGCAACAAATTCGTATCAAATTTGAAAACCGAACTGCACATATAAAGCCATGCCATTGCACCAAACTATAGATATAAAAGCCACAAAATAAACAAGGCCAACGAGTAGGAACCTTAACATATACCACACATCTTGCCGAGCTCACCCTCACAGCAATGTTGAAAACAGGGGCAGAAGCAACAGGTTCAGCTAGAAATTCCTAAAACGCTAGAGTTCATGGTGTAGCTATAGATGATCCATCCGATTTTGGATAATCATGACTCGGAAATATTTAACTTATACTGCAGAAGACATCTCAAAGTGGTAGTGATAGCCTAGTCTACTCCCAGCCTTGTGCAGTTGGTTGCGTTGTTGTGTCCCAGCCAGTAGGAGCCACTGGCGGAACGGCGGCGCCTTCCGCTGCTACTGGTGCTCCTGCTTGATCCCATCCATCAGCAGCAGCAACGGGAGCTGCCATATACAGAAAAAAGAAATGATGAGCTCAAGTTACCGAAGCTTAATCATAGGGATTTAGTAACTAGGTGTGAAGCGCATGCAAATTTTGACCTATACAAGAAAGCTCAGAGAAAACTGCAAATATGATCAGTAACACAAAACTTTGAGCATCAAGATACAAAATTCTGGTCCACAACAGTTTTATACAGGGTGAACATTTTTATCGAAGGGCCCGGTTAAAAAAAAAATTTATCAAGAGGGGACTGAAAACAGACCTGGAGCTGCGCCCCACTCAGCACCAGTAGCAGCTGGAGGAACAGCCACATCAGAGGTCCACTGATCAGCAGGCCATTGTTCAGGTGCTGTATAATCAGTGATGGCAGCAAAGTCTGCAGCTGCAGGAGCTTCCTCCTCCTGCTCCTTGGCTTCCTCAGGGTCTCTGTAGAAAAACAGATCAACCTGCAACAAATACATACTCATTGTATAAGCATGCAAAGGTCATGATATTATCTTCATGTAATGTACTTACAATACATTCTGCGAGGTTTAGTAACACCACATACCATGACATCCCACTTGTGCCCAGGGAGGATAGTACCCCTCATCTGCAGAACCATCCTTGCCAAGAGCCAGAACAGGCAGCCAATGCTGTTCCGCCCCTTGTTGTTGGCTGGGATGCCGATATCAACATACCGCATGGGGGAATCAGTGTCACAGAAGGCGATGGTTGGGATGTTGCCGAGGGCGGACTCTTTGATTGGCTGCACATAATTCAGGAATACACGGTCAGCAACAAAACCATACCTAATTCAACAATGTACTACTTTGACATTGCAGTTATTTTCACCTGGTGGTCAGTCCTTGGATCAGTGAGGATGAGCAGGCGCGGCTCGCTGAAGGAGGTCTGGAGCTGATTGGTAAAGGTACCAGGTGTATGCCTTCCAGCGATCGCATTCGCACCAGTGTGCTGCGCAAACTTGAGGACAGCACGCTGGCCATAGGGGCGGGCGGACTGGACAATGATGTCCTTGGGGTTCTCAATGGCAACAATGACCCTAGCCGCGAGCTGCAGCTTCTCCCATGTCTTGCCAAGATTGATGATGTAGATGCCTACGAATTGCAGCAACGATGTTCAAGTATTCATATTCATATCCAAGCCTTCCTCTTAAACTACGGCATCACTTGTAACATGTTACAAGATAAATATGCTGATAATTAACACATTCAAACGCAGATCAGCACTAGCTAGTAGTAAAAAGTTACGATATTGATCACCGTGCCGTAACAATTGTAGCCCACAACAGCAAGTTGGATACTTTGGCAAAGCTAGGCTACTGAGAAAACATAAACAAGGCCAGAATCACGAATCCACGATACAAGTGTACAACCCATCCAACCAACGTAGGAAATCTCATGGCAATGGCTATCTGTGAGCATTGACGAACAGGAAGATGGGAAGAGGAGGGAGATGCCCGTAGGCAGGTGCGTACCGTCGGAGCGGCGCTTGTAGACGTAGCGCTCCATCTGGAAGTCGCAGTTCTTGGTTCCCAGGTGGACGTCGGCGGCGAGCATCATCTGTATGTCCTGCTCCCGCTGCGAAAGCGCCCGCGCGGCGCCTCCGCCTCCAGCCGCTGCCGCCATGGTGGACGGGGGTCGCGAGCGGGTGCTCCTGTGGCGCGAGAAGGGGCTAGAGCAGGTCGGAGGCTCGGAGCTGGGAGTGGCGGCGCGAAGGGAAGCGGAGGAGAAGAGAGCGGGGCCGATGTCTTTATCTGCGCCGCCCGAAAACCCTAATCTGGCATTCGCGATTTCGCGGTGAGGCCCTTCTGTGTTTATGGGCCGGCCCAAGTAGGGATTTCTTTCAGAAGGCCCCTGGTTCGGGGGTTCGCTACCAATGGTAGCGATCCGTACTTTTTCAAAAAAAGTCCCTGTTTTAGTGTTTTGGATCGCTGCCTTTCGCAGCGACCACGTATTTTTTTCACAAACACCCCTGTGTAGGACCTATTAACTAATTACTTTAGATTTTTAAAACATTTTGACTAGAATTAATTGAGAGTATGAGCTAGGCCTGACTCAAACCCAAGTTGCCACACCGTTCTGCAAGGCTTGTTGCTGCTGCTGCCGCTCATCTTCTCCACGATGCACATACGCATCAGAAGAGAAAATTGGCGGCGGGCAAAGCTGCTTGCCGGCGCCTGAGCTTGAGGAGAAGACGCCTATACGCCGGGCTCTGTTCTTCTACTTGGTGTAGTTCGGGCTCACCAAAGTGTATATATGACTTCTTTTCTCTCTCTTCCGTTCGGGTGAATTTTCTTCAGATGAATTGTCAGCGATGAATATCAGGTCAATAGCAAAACTTACACTCAATAAAATGCTTCTCCGTTTGCTGAGAAGAAATACATGTGATAATACGCACTCTGTCAAAAATATAATATAAGGTGTATAAGTTTTCGACGTGGTCTTCTATGTATAAGAAATACATGGAATAATACACTTAATAAAGTGTATTACTTTTTTCACCGTATATCATTAACAACCATAAAATTAATATAAAATAAAAATATATCATATACAAATTCAATCATATCACATGTGTAATAAAAATACATATTTTTAGCTTAATTATTAATAAAATTAAAAAACAACTTTTTTGATGTATTTATACCTTATATTTTATATTTTATTTTTAGACAGAGTACTATGGACTATGGAGTGAGTACATGGTAAGCCTGACCACATTGGTGGCGTACTATCGACAATTAGACCTAAGCAGCAGAACGACGCATCGCAAAAATCTTGGCAACGAATGGTGGTCTCGTAGCAACAGGAAGACCGCCCAAAGCCTTACACAAAGCTGGTATGCAAAATTTTCGCTTCACCTGATAATGAAACATCTCGACACATAACAAAGTATGACGCTCAGATCATACAGGCAAATCCGGCTGCTCCCAGAACATCAAAATGTATTGCATCATAAAATAGAAAATACAGGCGCGCTCAAAGTATCTCCACTGGCTCAAGTTCTGTGTAGTATAAAACTCTGCTGGTCGGATTGCTGGAATCAGCTGAGGACGGGGAATATGCGAGTTACGTGCTCAAATGGAACAGTTTCAGCTGTGTTCTTCTTGAGCTCGGGGTGATTGAACTCATTGCGTGGAAGTACAATTAGTTGAGAATGTGCACCCTTCTCGATCACCCAACCTGAGTTTGCAACATGGTACTCCAGGAACTTGTCCAATGCAAGACCTTCAATGTTGATGGCCTGAGAAGAAAAATGATGAGTTGCAAAATCATGAAGAAGCAACTCCATATACGAGGCAACCAATAACACCTTAAGGATAGTCAGCAAAATTTGAATGATGATGGTGACGCTTTAATATGGCATAAAATTGGCAGCTTCATCTAATATGACACTTAAATTACCATGAATCCTTGATCATCTAAAATTCATAAAAAAAGCTTGTATGAATGCCTATGCTCCATTGAGGACTCACGTAATTAATTTAAAATGTTATATTTTACCTCTGCCAGAACAGCCCTAGGAACTTTCTGGTATGTCAAGGAGAGCACATGTATCGCATAGGTTTGGATTGCCTGCTCAAAACCTGTGAAAGGATTGCCGGATTGGTGAGTAAAACCTTCACCTTTAAAAAAATCCCTAGGTAATTCCTCTTAGATTAAAAAGAAATGAAGTCTCTAGCCAGAAGGCACCCTTTCTCAACGGAAAGAAAAGAAAATACAAAACAGAAGTTAGCATAGATAGACAGTTTCATGATATGGTAAATGGTAATACAGTTTCAATCTTATGCACCTATTTCAAGCTAATAGGAGAGTAACACAAACCCCCATATAGTTGGGCATGAATATGCCACCTAAACACATGGTAAACACTGATACTCAAAAGCACAAGATTACTTTCTAAAATATGAGCTGTGCAAGAAAGTGCTGAGTTGCAGTGACCAGAAAAGCTGCAGTGTGTCACTTCCCAGATAGATCAGAACAATGAGAAAAAAATCATCACCAACATTCTTTCTTGAAATTCACAATATATGACTAAAATATGCTCCAAATCCACAAGAAATATATAAACCTGGAACAACATCCAATATGTTGTGGTTCTTCGCTGCCTCATCCCAAAACTGACGAAACCTAGCAGTCTGTAAGGAAGTTGGTTGAGATTAACAATGGATACCTCACTAATTGTTAAACATCTGTACTGTAGTCAGGCCAAGTACATACCTCAAGATAGTGAGAAAGAACTATCAATGTCTTGAACTGTTCCTCCATTTGCTGAAATAAAAGAGCATAGACAGAAATCAACTCCACATGATTGCAGAACATTTCAGGCCAGGGCCAAACAAAAGATGAGCAATAGATGCACAACTACAAGAAACAGAATTGATTAAGTATTCAAGACTGATAACTATGAATCTCTAAGAATAAATAGAGAAAACCTGTCCCTTTACATGAATGAAATATTTGACTTCAAAACGAGTTCATACTGAATATATGGTGGATATGATTATTCCACAAGTACAAGTTAATATTATATATTGCACATCTCCAGGTAAATATGTCTGATAATATTGTTTGGGGGTCAATTCAGTAACCACATCAATAACAAATAGACCACTGAGCATTGACACACAATTCAAGACTTCTTAATTCTAAATACTCCTTAAGATGCATCATCAGTATCATTTCATTGAGAAGATAAATATAACAGGAAGGGGTTAAAGTTATTTTAAATGGACATGGACAAGAAGGCAGTCATTATTTTCCGTACCACATGTTCCGGAATTAAGAATAGGCATAGGCTGAAGTCAGGGCCTGGCATTGCCATGAGAGCCTGTCAAGAACAACATACAGAGAGCAAATAAGTTGTTAGTGAACCATGAAAAGCATTGTCGTTTATTAATGTTAGTATTAGTTGTTCTGTGACCTTAATCAATATGCGAGATACAATCTGCACACTCAACCTTTCTGGCTCAAACTGCAAAAGGAAACACATCGTGTAGCAAACATATGAGTCATAATCCTGGTAAAAGTTGTTCGTACTGAGATGGACTATCACCTGGTACAGGCGGAGAAGACTGAGATTTGCATCCAAGTTATATGTCTGATTGGAAACCTATATATAAAGAAAAAGTCAGTAAATTTGAAAGGATTAGAACGTGAAAAGGCTGATGTTGTAATAGAACAAATGAGCTATAAAAGATGCCAGGACATGCTCACAATATCATAGAGCCTAGGACCAGTCTGTTGGGTTTGTTTCTTTATAAATCACAAGCCAAACAGCAGTAAGTATCAACATGGATATGTATTATCTGACCAAAATATCTGCTTTCATGACCAATGAACACAGACTTACTAGCTGAAAATACATCACTTAGCCCAGCCACTAATTCAGATGAGTGACAAACACATGGAAGATGTACCCAACAGCAAATATTTATCTTTCCATGAGATTGTACTTCTCATATCATCTGAAGTTCCGGACACTTTGTTTTGCACTCACCATAGAATCCTAGGTTGGTACTACTAAAAGGTCCAAATATACTGTAGAAACTCCCTCTGGCCACTAATTATAGTGCTGCCACTTAATTCACAGCTCCCCTCCAGCTAAATACTTCACTACAGCTTGCCCACAAAAGGCAAAAATAGCGCTATTTCTACAATCTCCGCATTGTTCGGGAACCAGGATGTTTTCCATCTGAGAACACAGCGCAGTTTAACATTCTGCAGACCACTACTCACATGTAAACGCGAGAAGGCGCTAGTTTCAGCAAAACCACGGAGCAATCCTTCGGAAAATTTCAAAAACTTAATGAGCGAATCAATCAGGGGCACAAGTGAACCATCGCTAGGGTTTACCTGCTCGTTGACGAAGCCCTCGAGGTCGCTGAGGATGTCGGGGTTGTAGGGGTTCACCGCAACGAGCTCCTCCACCGTGTAGCTCTCCACCGGTTGCTCGTTCGCCATCGCCGCCGGTTCTCGGGAACCCGAACGCTCGGATGATAGATCTCGCGCGAAACCCTGGGAGCCGCGAGAGGGAAGAGGCGGCGCGGCGGAGCGGAGAGGCAAATGGAAAAGGGTTTCCGGGTTCGCGTGATTTTTTCTGCTTTAGTCCCTCGACTATTTCTGTACTTCGATATCAAATTTGATCAATTTTTTTTTTCAGTTTGATCAAATTTGGAATAGTTTGACTTAAAATAAAACAAAAAATATACTTATTATGAGACGGAGGGAGTAAGTGTCATTTTTGAACGTTCAGAGTTTCACGGGAGTTCTATAGAATCTGTCATGAATCCGGAAGTATTCTTATGTTTCAAAGCAGGCTTCAAAACTGAGAACTTTATTACCAGGAGGCTCGTCTATCAAATGACAAAAAAACAACATGTGTTGCTGACATGTGACAAAGCCCCAGACCACCGGCAAAAAAAACTATCCTGAATTGTTGGTGTAATATGTAATATTGCTAGGGAGCTCTTTGAAAAGTTATAGTAATACATATGAGAATGTGTTTCTACTGTGAACAGTAGAACATATTTTCCCTAAAATCCCCAAACTACATGGTATCAGAGCTTTGGTCCTAGGTTAGGGGTTGCGCCAGCGGCGGCGAGTGGGCACCGGCGGCGGAGGCGTCCCAGGCTAACCCCTACCCCCTTGGCGAAGTGGAGAAGAAGGCGACCACGAGTTCGGAATCCGGTGCTTCTGGAAGGTTCCTTCCTCCTCCTACTATGCACGTGACTGGGAGAAGAGTGAGGAAGCAGAACGGTGGTTAAACTCTCACTCTCTTTGCTCTCTCGTGCGATGTTTCTCTCTTGGCTGCTGTGAGCTGTCCTAGGCGGTGTGTGCGGAGGGGCTGCAGGGGCTCAGGCTGTTCTCTTTGTGACCACCGGCTGTAGCCTGCAGGTGCTGCTGTCCAGGAAAAATCCTAAAAGAAACAAAGAAGTAGAAGAGAAGAAAGAAAAGGAAAAAAGAAGTAAGCTGTTTTCAGCCAAGTCAAAACTGTGAATATAGCTATTGAAATGGCATCTGAGACATACTGAATAGAAGGGGAGGAAGTTGTGAGAAGATCAGAAGGTGATGGAAAGGAGGTAATAGCTACTTCTCTTGTTAAAAAAATGAAATGAAAAGTCTGCTAGAGGATCTAGTAAAAATGGGTATGATGGGTCCTAGGGGTGGAGCAGGAACAATTGAATTAAAGCTAGAACTGATGCAAAGTGAATTGAGGCTTGAGGGAAGTAATAATTGTTTGAGTTGGTCCAGAAGAGTTCAATTGATGTTAAGGGCAAAAGGGGTGGAGCATTTTCTGCAGAAAGATTGTGTAGAACCTATTGATAGAGAGAGTATGGCTTAAAAAACATGAAACACCACAAACTCCACAGTAGTGTCATGGTTGATGACTTCGGTATCTCCACCTATTGCTAGAATGGTGGAAGCAATTGCTAGTGCTAATGAAGTGTGAAGAGCATTGCATAATATGTATTCAAGGGAAGGCAATGTTATGATGATGGTGGAAGCACAAAATAAAGTAGAAAACTTAAAGGAAGAAGGCAAGACCATTCAAGAGTATGCTAGTGAGTTGCAACAGTTGTGGACAAATTTGGATCATTATGATCCACTACAGTTGAAGCATGCCGATGACATTGCTATTGAAAGATCTTGGCTACAACGCAGAAGAGTTACTCACTTTTTGAAAGGATTGGACAACAAATTTAAAAATAGAAGTGCATCCTTATTTCACCAAACCACCTTACCTACTATGGAAGAAGCTATCTCAGCTATGATTCGAAAGGAGATGAGGCTGAAAATAATGGGAGGTATCAATCCTGTAAGGTCAGCATATGCCATGACTAATGATAGAGAATATTATAATTGTGGACAAGTAGGTCATGTGAGGTACAATTGTCCTTCCCCTCAAAGCAATCGTGGTAGAGGTGTAGTTCATAGTGGAGGTCGTGGTGGTAGGGGAGGTGATCGTGGAGGCCGTAATGGAGGTCGAGGTGGTCCTCAAGCCAATGTTAATATGGAGGACGGAATACCTATTACCTTGATAGGTGAACAAGCTAAACAATAAGAGAAATGGCAAAAGAATAAGATATCCGAAAATAAGGCTTTTGAGAGCTCCAACACCACCAACCACTTTGGCAACTTTGCCAACTACGCCCAAGTGGGCGAAGGTATTTAGGCACAAGCACTTGCATCTATATATAAACAGCATGTAGATTAGATCATAGATTCAGAAGCATCAAAGCATGTCACTGGCTTGCATGATACATTTACATCATACACTTCTCTTCCACAATCTGAAACTATTCAAACTGCTGATGGCTCATCCTAATTCATTCATGGTATATGATCAGTAGAATGCACACCATCCATTAGTTTGTCATCAGTTTTATATGTCAATTTCTTTCCAGTCAACCTACTTTCTGTAAGCTCTATTATTGACCAATTCAAGTGCATTGTTGTTTTTATGAGAGCGCTTATCTATTCCAGGAGAAGGGTACTAGGAGGAGGATTGGGGCTGGAGTCAGGCGTAACGGGCTATGGTATATCAACCATGAAGAGTTGTGTGTTAACTGCAGTGGCTGAGAGTGATGAGAAGATGATTATTTTGCTTCATTGTCGGTTAGGACATCCATCTTTTAAGACTTTGAGTAAAATATATCCAGATCTCTTTGCTAGAGTGGATAAGAGTAAACTTGTGTGTGATGCTTGTGAGTATGGTAAACATACACGGTCTACATATGTTGGGATTGGTCTTCGAAGTTATGAACCATTTATATTAATACATTCTGATGTTTGGGGACCATGTCCAGTTACTTTTGTGAGTGGCTTTAAGTGGTTTGTTACATTTATTGATTGCTATACTCGTATGACTTGGATCTATATGCTTAAGTATAAGAATGAGGTTCTTCGATGCTTCCAAGATTTTTATAAATTGGTCACTAATTAGTTTAATGCAAAGGTTAGAATCATTCGGACTGATAATGGAACAAAGTATATCAACAATGACTTTATGTCCTATGTATCAGATCAGGGAATTATTCATCAAACCACTTATCCAGGCACTCCTCCTCAAAATGGTGTTGCTGAGAGGAAGAATCGACATTTACTAGAAGTAACAAGATCATTGATGTTTCAGATGAATGTGCCCAAATATCTATGAAGTGAGGCAGTGATGACGGCTGCGTATCTTATTAATCACATGCCATCCAAAATACTTGGAATGAAGTCACCAGCAGAACTTTTATTTGGCAAGCAAGAATTTAAAGTTCCTCCTAAGGTTTTTGGTTGTACATGCTTTGTAAGGGATCATCGGCCTTCTGTCGGTAAATTAGATCCACATGCGGTGAAGTGTGTATTTGTTGGTTATGCTTCCAATCAGAAAGGGTATAAATGTTAGGATCCTATAGGGAGGAAACTATTAGTGAGTATGGATATGACATTTTGAGAGTCAGAACCCTACTACACATGTCGAGGAGATCTTGATAAATTTTTAGATGAATTCTTGACTGTCATTGAGATTGATAGTCGAGAGGGAGAGACATTACAAGTAGATATCCATAAGGAGAACGGTGGTGGTGAAAAGGAATATGTAGTGGTTATTGAAACTATTCCATGTTCTATTAGTGCTGATAATGAGAAGACCAGTGACAATGTTCATGAGATAGTTGAGGATAATGAGCAAGATGAAGTAGTTGTTGGGGCAGCTCCATGTCCCATGGAGCAAGTGGAAGGGGTACAACAAGGAGAAGTGATAGTTTATCAGAGAAGAAATAGGAATAAGGGGGAGGAGATGAGAAGGAAGAGATGTGAGAATAAGGTGGAGCAATATCAGGAGTTGATACAAGAACAAGTTGAAGAGCCACAACAGCTTGAGTATCCAGTCCCAGACTCCTCACCAAGCCCTTCTTCTTCTACCCCTTGTTCCCTGACAACTGGTAATATTCTCCCTATCCTTGAATATGTAGAATTACCTCTTGCACAGCATAGGGAGACTAGGCTCAATGCTAGGAGACCACATGTGCGCCTTAGTTTTGAACATCTTAGTTCTAAGCATGACATTACAAACTATATTTCATACTCTCATATTTCATCATCATATAAAATATTTATTGTATCATTACAGACAGTGCCAATTCCAAAGGACTGGAGATGTGCAAAAGAAGATCCAAAGTGAAAAGATGCCATGAAAGAAGAGCTATATGCCCTCGAAAAAAATAAGACATGGGAGCTTGTGAAACTTTCACCAGAAAAAAAGAGCAGTGGGATGTAAATAGGTCTTTATAGTAAAACAGACTCCTGAAGTGAAGGTAGAAAGGAAGAAAGCTAGATTAGTTGCAAAAAGCTACAGTCAAACATATGGAATTGACTACGATGAAACGTTTGCTCCTGTAGCAAAGATGAGTACAGTGAGAACCTTAGTATCTTGTGCTATTAATTTTGGGTGGTCTCTTCATCAGCTAGATGTGAAAATGCATTTCTGCATGGTGATCTACAAGAGAAAGTCTATATGGAAATTCCCTGGATTTGGCAATAGTCAAACAATTGAAAAGATATGTAAACTTAAAAAATCCCTGTATGGGTTGAAGCAATCCCCACGTGCATGGTTTGATAGGTTTAAAAGAGCAGTCTGTAATACGGGATATTCTCAATGTAATGAAGATCATACAATCTTTTATAAACACAAGGAATCACACATTGCAATCTTAGCTGTATATGTTGATGATATAGTAATCACTGGAGATGATGTAGAGGAGATCAAATTCTTGAAGAAAAGATTGAGTAAGATTTTTGAAGTGAAAGATCTTAGACCTCTTCGATATTTCCTTGAGATTGAGATTGCTAGATTATCAAAGGAAATAGTTCTCTATCAAAGGAAGTATGTTCTTGATCTCGTAATAGAGACAGGATTGCTTGGGTGTCGCCCAAGTGCTACACCTATTAATAAGAATCATTAATTGTGTGCCCAATCAGGTGATCCTGTAGACAAGAAGGCTTATCAAAGGCTTAATTTACTTGTGTCATTCTAGACCCGACATCTCATATGTAGTAAGTGTGGTTAGTAGATATATACATGATCTTAGAGCATATCACTTAGATGTTGTCTATAGGATTTTGAGATATCTAAAGGGAACTCCTAGGAAAGGCTTGTGGTTCAGAAAGAATAGACATTTAAACATAGAAGGATATTGTGATGCTAACTGGACATGCAGTGTGAATGATAGAAGGTCTACATCGGGGTATTGTGTGTTTGTTGGTGGTAATCTTGTCTCTTGGAGAAGTAAGAAGCAAGCAGTTGTAGCTCGATCAACTGCAGAGGGCGAGTACAGAGCCATGGCTTTAAGTTTGAGCGAGATGCTGTGGATGAAGAGCCTCTTATCTGAACTCAAGTTGTTAAGAAATGATACCATAGCACTACATTGTGATAACAAGTCAGCCATTAACATTGCTAACAATCCAGTTCGACATGATCACACTAAGCACGTAGAGATTGATAGATTCTTCATCAAGAAGAAGATTGATAGTGGAGTTCTTAGACTTAAGTATATTAAATCATGTGAACAACTAGCTGACTGTCTAACAAAAAGATTAGATCCTAGTGACAGCAAATCAATATGTAACAAGATGGGCATGATTGATATATTTTGCTCATCTTGAGGGGGAGTGTTGGTGTAATATGTAATATTGCTAGGGACCTCTTTGAAAAGTTATAGTAATACATATGAGAAGGTGTTTCTACTGTGAACAGTAGAACATATTTTCCCCCAAAATCCCCAAACTACATGAATATATGTACTAGTAAAAAGGAGCCTTCAAATGATAGTGCTAGAACTTGGTCTCGTTGGAGATAATATGCATGAAGATTATATAATCGTATTACATATATGTAATATAAGCAAAAGACTACAGGAAAGGTCAGGAATACCATGGGCTCTTTTCAGCCCACAGCATATCTTTGTGTTGACCTGGGGACTGGGGTTGCTACTCCCACAAGCTTGCACCAAGTCTGATAATTTGGAACCATGAGGTGCAACGCTGGTATAAGACCAGCCGTTTGTCCTCGCCTGCAGAAAGGGTTCGAAGCACTTGGATTTCAAGCCATGAAGCATATTAGCATAACCCCATGGCGTGCCATTGCTACTTGTAGTGTCCCAGGTTGATGCGTTTCTCCTTTGCTCTTTCTTTCAGATGTGCACTCTTCTGCCCAATGCGGTGTTTGAACTAAACTCTGAAGGATGTAGTTTTCCATCAAGTGTGTTTGCTTCAGCAGCGATCGGTGATCTATCATCTATGTTTTTTAGATGTGAGTGATCGTCTTGTTGGTGAAGTTTTTGGTCACACGCGTGGCCTGAGAGATCTGCTTAGCTCTAGTGCAGGTCCTAAATTTGTGGTTCGTGACGTGCCAATCAGTTTAATCCTGCAACTGATAAGATAGACAAGAAATATAAGCAGTAACGCCTATCGGCTATCGAGCCGATGGTCTTAACGTACATCAAGACATTAAATGAAGTGCAATAATGACATA
>KE373029.1:175127-187349 GCA_000418225.1 Zizania latifolia | reverse complement strand
TGCTGGCAGACGAGCTGAGCCATGTTCATAAGAGCGAAGCGAAGGAGGTTCTCTATCATATACCACCTTAAAGGGCGAAGTACCCAATGACAATTGAAATGCCGTATTATAGCAGTATTCTGCCCAAGGTAACCACCTTACCCAATGCCGTGGCCGGTCACCAGATAGGCAATGCAAATACATACAAATGATGCGGTTCATTGCTTCGGACTGCCCATCAGATTGAGGGTGGAATACGGATGATAGATTGATCTTGACCCCATTAATCGAAACAGTTCAAACCATAACTGGGTGGTAAAAACTGGATCACGGTCACTAACCATAGAAATAGGCAAACCGTGAAGACGCACAATTTCTGAGAAAAAAACTTGTGCCACCATAGTCGCTGAGTAAGGATGGGACAGGGGGATACAGTGGGCATACTTGGAGAACCTATCCACCACTGTGAGGACCACAGACTTTCCATGGACTTTTAGAAAGTGCTCGATGAAGTTTAGGGAGATATTCGACCAAACTGCTGATGGTACGGGCAGGGGTTGAAGTAGTCCCGCAGGAAGAAGTTGCTCCACTTTATTCTTTTGACAAATAGAGCAGGCACGCACATACTCCTAAACCTTGGCTTTATCCTGAGAAACATGGAAATCAGCGCAGAGTTGGTGGAGCATTTTCTGCACTCCCTCATGGCCGAGACCATGGGACCATTCTAATATTGGAGGTAGAAATGATGATGATGCTGAAACAAACACCCGCCCTTTGTAGAGAATTAGTCCGTCTTTCACTGTCCATATAGATGGTTTGGTGCCTGCTATGATAGCAGCACGCAATGCTGCCAACTAACTTGAAGCGGTAATTTCATTACAAAGTTCCTGAAAAAAGTCAAATTGAGGGACAGACAAGGCATCGAGTGTGCTGGTGTGTTCATCCCGACGGGATAGGGCATCGGCCACTGTGTTTGCTGCCCCGGGTTTATATTCCACTAAGAAGTCAAAGCCTAGAAGTTTGCTGACCTAATGATGCTAGGGAACTGTCGTGAGCCTCTGATCAAGGAGAAAGCGGAGGATGTAGTGATCCGTGAGGACAAGAAAGTGATGGCCCTATAAGTATGGTCTCCAGTGGCGGACTGAATGAACTAGGCCAATGAGTTCACGCTCGTAAGCAGCCAATTTATGATGACGTGCTGCAATGGGTTTGCTGAAAAATGCAATTGGTCCCCCGCCCTGATGCAGTACGGCCCCAAATCCTGATCCAGAAGCATCGCATTCCACGATAAAATCATGTGTGAAATCTGGAAGCATTAACACTGGGGCTACCGTGAGTGCTTGCTGTAATGTATGGAAGGCTTGGGTAGCTTCCTCTGTCCAGCGAAAACCATCATTCTTTAATAATGCAGTCAAGGGAGTCGTAATGGAACCAAAATTGCGGATGAATCGACGATAATACCCTGCTAGCCCTAAAAAAGCACGTACTGCGCGAATAGATTTAGGTACTGGCTAGTCCAGCACAGCCTGCACCTTTTGTTGGTCCATAGCGACGCCAGCTCCTGAGATAATATGACCGAGATATGCGACAGAGGAACTGTCGAACTCGCACTTTGAGTGCTTGAGAAATAATTGATGTTCCTGCAAAGTGCGCAGAACAGCACGCACATGGTGGAGATGATCCGACCACAAGGGACTATAAATTAAGATATCATCAAAAAATACCAACACAAATCATCGTAGGAATGGAAGGAGGACATCATTCATTAATGCTTGAAATGTGGCAGGAGCATTGGATAGGCCGAAAGGCATGACGAGGAATTCGAACAACCCTTAGTGAGTTCGAAATGCAGTTTTCTCCACGTCATCCGGGTGCATCCTAACTTGATATCCGGAGCGGAGATCTAGCTTGGTAAAGAAGTGAGCCCGCGCAACTCATCAAGGAGTTCTTTCACAACTGGAATTGGAAATTTATCTTTGACAGTCTTGTCGTTAAGGCTTCGGTAGTCAACATAGAAGCGCCACGACTCGTCCTTCTTTTTAATCAGCAGTGCCGGGGAAGAGAAAGCAGATGAACTAGGGTAGATGACGCCCGTTTGAAGCATGGCGTCACACTGTCATTTAAGTTCATCCTTTTGGATATGTGCATAGCGATACGGCCGGATGGCCACTGCTGAGGTGCCTAGTTGAAGGCGGATATGATGGGCAATGTGACGGTGAGGAGGCAGCCCCTTGGGTTCCTCAAATAAGGAGGCAAATTCTTGTAGCAATGTGTCCATGAGTTCCCCAGGTCGTCCATCCAAAGCGGCGACCCATGTCAGGGAAGGAGCTCCTATTCCTGTTCAAATCACACGTTGCCCTACGCGACCAAAATAAATGGATTGTCGAGCAAAATCCCATAGTGCAGGACCTAGCATGTCAAGCCATTGGACCCCGAGGATCATGTCATAGCCTCCTAAAGAAAGTCCCAGGAAGTCAATGGAAAAGACTTCACCGGCAATGAGCAGGGAAACACTGGAGTAGTGACCAGGTGAGATGATGCGGTCACCATTAGCGACGATGACAACCGACTGGCTAGCTGATGATAGTGAAAGGCCTGCCTGTTGTGCTGCCTTGTCGCTGATGAAGTTGTGAGTTGATCCAGAGTCCAATAGGGCGACAAACTCACATGTTTCGAGCCGCACCTTAACTCTGATTGTGTTGAATCGGGGAGCATGGACTCCTGCAAAGGCGTGCAGGGAAATACAAGGTTTAGATGCTGTAATAGCCATGGCTGTTGGAGGATCAGTTGAATCTGTTTGAGGATCGGTATCCTCATCAAAGTCACTGACTTCCAACACAAATGCTCGTTTACAGCGATGTCCCGGGACATATTTTTCATCACAATTATAGCAGAGTCCTTCAGCCCGACGTTGAGTCAGCTCTACAGGAGATAGTCGCTTGCGTGGGAGAGAACCTAGTCGGTTCTGCTGATTAGTCACCCCGGTATGTGAGACATTGGCTGGCTGAACGGAAACTGGTACAACTCCACTTGTTGCTGAAGGTCCTATAGCCAGGCGCTGCTCATATGCGCGAGCGAACATAATTGCATCATCAAGGGAGTGAGGACGACACAATGCCACATCAGTTTTCAGCGGGTTGCCTAGTCCTGCTGTAAACAGTTGAATTTGCTGATCCTCTGATAAATTGGCATCCCGACAGACTAGTGCTAGAAATTGGTCAATATAATCGGTCACAGTTCCTGTTCGACGAAGCTCCACTAATTCACCTAGGGGGCTCATCATAATTAGAGGACCAAACCGAGTGTGGACAAGTTGAACGAAACGACGCCATGTTGGAGCACCTGCATTTAGCTCCAAGCGATAATATCATAGTTGTGCTGCACCGGTGAGATGAAGAGAAGCATACCACACTTTCTTGTTATCCGGTGTGCGTTGTCCACGAAAGAAGGTTTCACAACGATTTAACCATGGCAGCGGGTCTTCTTTGCCATCATAGCAAGGGAATTCCAATTTGGCCCGGGGGTGGAACCCTATGTCCATGGTGTCATCAGCCTCGTTGTGATGTGGAGGTGTCCGATGAGGAGCAGAATCGCCACCTTCATGGGAAACGCCATTGACTGGTGGTGGCGGAGAATTTCTGCTGGTTGAGGGAGTACTCCGGGCATTAGGGATTGCTTGATGTTGCTGATTCTGGGATTGTTCCACACGCTGAACAGCAAGATTCAGGGCCCGAACTTCCTGGACATATTCAAATTGGGATGCTTGGAGGGCCTGGACCTGATTTGGCAGGTCATCGAGGTGTTTGGCCAAGGGCACCAGGGGGCTCAAGAACAGCAAATCTTCTGTTTAAAGTCTCCAATTGTGTTGCCATCGATGCCAAGGCCTTGAGTACGTCGTCGGACTGAGAAGAAGCCATAGAGGAGGAAGAACCTGAGCAATCTGATACCAAATTGTCACAGGCTTGATTTATAGATAAGTAAGATCTAGATCTCAAATTATATTTGAAAGAAACAGCTGGACGTGGTCCTGGACCTTGTCGGCGCGGCGGAGCCGTGTTGGCAGACGCACCAGCGAGGCAGGGCTAATAAAAAGAATTAACTTTCAATCTTGATGTTCTTTATTGCTTAGAAACCTTAGATATATATACAGCCATACTTCCTAGAGGGTTTGGCCAGACCAGGAGCAATTCAAATAGGAATTGAATTTCAACTCTAATACTTAACTGGAAAATATCTACTGCAACCTTATTCTAACACCATAAAAGAAAATACTATTACTAATCTTATAGATTTGCTGGATCCTGGCTGTCCCTGTTCTACACGGACTGGATCCCTTGTTCTAGTCAGACTGCCTTTTGCGCCTGCTGTAGGTAATTCCCCACCTGACATTTGCATTCATCATAGCTTAGCTAAGCAGGCCTCATTCTGATGATACATATTCGAGACACTTGTGCTAATTAACCAGCTTTATTGCATTCATCATAGCTTAGCTAAGCAGGTCTTGTGCTAATTAAGCAGCTTTGCATTCATCAGAGCTTAGCTAAGCAGGCCTCATTCCGATGATACATATTCAAGACACAACTTGCAGGCCATGTGGCGCATGATTCTGCATGAATCGACTGGAAATGATTTTAACAACATGTCTGAATTTCTGGAGATACAGAGGCATAGAAGCAAAGCGTGGAGTGGTGCTCGGCTGGGCCTGGGCAGCTACGCATGATCGCAACATCTCGGCTTGCACACGGCGCTGTCAAGCGTGCTCCATGATGCAACTTGCAGCAAAAAAATTTCGGGTTGGCTTTGGTGAGTAATTAATGAGCTGAGAGTGCAACCTGCAAGTATGCAACTTGAACAGGTTCGGAGTCTCTCGAAAACAATATTCGTCTCCCTTATCTCTCAACGTGCAGAAACGATATTTTTTTTCCTAGCTTTTGGGGAAGCTCTGCATCTGGGCGTGAAGTCCTAGCCCCTTTTGCTCAGCTCACTGGTGGCACTCCAGCGACCGAACAATCTCTGCTGCCATCGGCAATAAACTGATCCGATCAAATCCTCCAGAGCAGAACCGATCACATGACGTTTACTCGTATAATAGTGGCAGAGGAAAGAGGAGGCAAACGAATCCTCTTTTGCTTCGTAGAGAGGGACGTTGATTCGGTTCGAGCTAATTAACATCGCCGCATCCTGTTCATCAGATAGGTCAGTACTGTTCCTGCCATCGGTTACACGGTGTGGCTTGCCTTCGCCTCCAGGGAAACCCTGACAGGGGCAGGCAAGCAGACAGGCACGGCATCGACGATTCAAGGTCTCTTTGACTTCCCCTCCATCTTGCCACAGCCACGCGGCATCCAGTTAACTTACCGGCTTAATAACTGTCGACCGGTAACCGCGGTGTAGCCACCATGAAAAATGGATACAACAAAAAAGTCATATATCGGATAGATACTTATCCGATATGCTTGGATATGTACTCATGATGTATCTTTAATTTTTCCAATATTAAAAAAATGAATCAGAAACTTCTCTAATATTTTTTAGATATAACTATACGATACTGATTTTCTTCAATAAGCTCAACTTTATTTGGATGAACCAGGTCTAGAGAGACCATCATATAATCTTGAATTCTTGATCCACCTCTTGACGTTGCGAAGGGACCGGATCTGATGCATCAAAACACTTACTCTTCTTGTTTGTTTCTAGTTTGTGACTTTGTGGTATATTAACTTTATTTCACGTATAAATATCGATATTAATTTATATATGCATAAATACATGTATGTATATCATCGTATTTGTTTTTAATGATATATTAAGGTATCATGTATTTGTATTTGTGTATAAGATAACTTAACCAGCCCTTGGTTTGGTAAACCTTGGCAGTATCACCCGACGAGGAAATTCAAGGCGCGTGAAATGTGAAGTTTCTTTCATTTCCTTTTGACAGAGACACGAAGGTAATGCAACCAATCGAGGTACTGTAGGAATAAACACCTCCCAAAGGCCAAAGATTACCATCGTCATTTCTACGCTGGTGGATCGTTGCTCGGTGGAACAGGACACTCTGAGTCTGATTAATTAAGCGCGAGTCAGTGTAATGATGTGTAGTTTTCAGTTCAGTTGGTAGCCGTGGTGGAGTCGTGAATCTGAATCCATCCATGAATCTCAACATCTCGAGAGAATTTGCCTTGCACTTGCAGTACAAAAAAAACGTAGTAGCTGATTAACTAATCTTCTTATCTTTGTTCAAAAAGCACACCGGTTATTAGTGCGTTCCGGCCTAACAGAGCAAGCAAAGCGTCGTGATGTTGGTAAGAACCACAAAAACTCCGTTTTTTTTTACTTTCGCGAGGACAAAGACTCCATTTTTCCATCCTAGCTTGTTTTGATGACACTGGTTATGAGTTGATATCACAAATCAAGAAGTCAAGAACACGGTTATGAGTTGATATCACAAATTAAGAACATGGTGTTATTTATTAGTGTTAATCCTGTCTTGAACATGACAGAAGTACTCAGTTTTTGCATCAAAGATCCAGCCAAAATCTTTTACGAGAACAAGAAGGGCCTCACATCTTGCAAACTTCTTTACTACCAAAAGGAACCAGTCGCAGATACTTGACAAAACCACTCTGTATTTACATGGTAAGAACAGAGACGGAGTCTAGAAGGACATGCGGCCTTCGACGTCGAAGAGGCAACCGTTGTCGAAGCTCCACAGGCCCATCCCCTGGTCACCGGCGGCGGCGGCGGTGCTCTGCACGGCGTCCGCGCTGAACAGGCTGTCCAGTGAATCGTACGCACCGCCACTGTAGTAGGTGAACTGGTCGGCGAACAGCATAGCGTCGAACAGCGCGTCGGTGTCGTGGCCGGAGTTCTCGGAGGCCTGGGCCGACGACTCCTCCGGTTCGGTCCTCTGACGCTTCGTGGCGCCGCTGAGATCGAGGGGTTGGTCGTCGCTCTCCACCTCGAGGACAGGGTGCGCCGCGGCATCGTCGGATGCCGACATGCCCTGCCATGAGAAGTCCGGCAGAGCGCTGGAGTCGGAGCTGTCGCTCGCCTCGGCTTCGTACTTGATGGATGCCGCCGCGTGCGTGGCGGCGTCCTCTTCGTCGACGAGGTCGATGACCGGTGCCTCCTTGACAACCGGGGCGGCGCTGGCGCGGCCGCGCTTGCGGGTGTCCGGCGCGGCGGAGGGGAAGTTGAGCTTGGCCCCAGGGCCACGGATGCCGCGCGCTGCGTCGTCGTAGGCGAGCGCGGCGGCCTCCGCGGTGGCGAAGGTGCCGAGCCAGACGCGGACGCCCTTGACGGGGTCGCGGATCTCAGCCGCCCACTTGCCCCACGGCCGGCGCCGGACTCCCCTGTACTTCGCCGTTTTCCCGCGAACGCTGGGCGGCGCCGCCGCCTGCTTCCTCGCCACCGCCCTCCCGCCGGACGCCTTCTTGGAGGAAGCGCGGAACACGAACGGCATGTGCTCGGACGTCGCCTCCTCCTCCTCCTCCATCATCATCGCGTCATCGTCCTCCTCGGAGGAGTCCTCATCGAACTCCCTGAACGCGGCCTCGAAGTCGTCGACCGCGGCCCTCTTATTCTTGCCCTTGCCGGGCCAGAGGTGCCCCGCCGTGGCACTCCTCGCCGCCGGCGCGCTCGGTATGAGCTCTGCAAGGATCGCTCCGCCACACATCTTTGCTTGTGTCTTGCTTGGTTTCGCTTCGAAAGCTAAACGCTGCTGCTGCTTTTGGTTGTGAGCACAAGGCCCTCTTAAATAGGGAAGTCGTCCGCCGTTCAAGTCTTCCCCCTCGCGACGGGACTCCGAAATTCCGGGAAAAGAATATATAAAAGAGAAATCGCGTGAAGAGAAGGAGAGGATAACGGCGAGGCGTAGTCGGTGGAGAGGGGAGGGGACAGCTCAGGCGGGGCCACCGCGCCGGAGGGGGAGGAGAAGGTGCACCGCATCTACCACTTCCCGACAGCGGGCGTGGCCTGTGGGACACGCTATAAAGCGGATGAGGATTTCATTTGAACAATGTAATCGCAAATTTATCAATAAGGTCACCAAGTAGCAAACTGTTATAGTTGATATTAAATTATTATTGTTCTGCGGTAATAATTCTACTGTGTTGAATCCGCTCGGGAAAAAATTATATGGAGAGAACCTTAAACCTATTTCCGTGAGACTCTACTCTAAATGTTACTACGTAGAAGAGAGATAGATCCGATAAAACAGAGACAGAGAGGCTGGTGGCGTGAGGCAGTGGAGGCGATGGGACGGAGCGCAACGGTGGCGGGAGGCCGATGTGAGGCCGCGTTTGGAGGTGCGCCTCGG
The DNA here is from genome assembly GCA_000418225.1 of Zizania latifolia. Classification (NCBI taxonomy): domain Eukaryota; kingdom Viridiplantae; phylum Streptophyta; class Magnoliopsida; order Poales; family Poaceae; genus Zizania; species Zizania latifolia. The sequence goes on along the minus strand of KE373029.1, from coordinate 179,047 downwards.
CCTCCCGCCGCCGCTGCGCTACTCCGCCCTACCACCATCGTGGCCTCCCGCCTCTGCTTTGTTAGATCTATCGCTCTTCTACATAACAGCATATGAAGTAGGATCTCATAGAGAAGATTTAAGGTCCTCTCTCATAAAATTATTTGATAATAGAGAATTACAATATAAGACTGTGAATACTTTTCACATATCAGGTTAGGCTTATACAAATGATATCAGAGCTTGTCTGCTTAAAAAAAAGCTATAGACAGTTTCTAGGTGGCATCACTACATAGTATTAATTAAAACAGAACTTAATTCTCTTAAAACGTTTATATATAATTTTTTGGTGGTAAAAATCATATTGTTTGTTTAAGAATTTGGAAAGACAAATTTGTTGATAAAAAAATTTCTGCAAAAATCACGTCATTTAAGAATTTGAAAAGAAAATTTTGATGATCTATCACTTTTTACAGTATCTATTTGAAAAACATGCTGCTGCTAATCCATATTTGAGCTCAGCCTGTCTCTGCTACTCCACATCAAACGCGCATGGAATAAATAACTAGATGCTACACTAGTTTTTTAGGCTTTGTCAACTCAAAAATCACACGAATTCGCATGAAGCCGACTCATCCAAACCAGCCTCAACCCGCAACCCGATAACCCAAACCAAACCACGCAGCAAAAAGGGCTTCCCCGGTTTTGAGCCCGCGGATCCTCTAAACCAACCCCACTCTGCAACCCCTTGTGTCACCCAGCGACCAAAACGTGTGTGACCGATGGCATCACGGCCACAGGGACGGACCAGAGAGATCAGCCTGCATGCCCTGCGCATACCGAAACCTTCTCCCGCAGCCCAGTTTTCTTGGAAGGCTGTATTATCAAGTGTCCAACTTGAGCTGCCCTTTCGTTTTAATTTTATCACTCGACTCGGAAATCAGAGATGCAGCTACAGTTAGTTACCGGTTACGAGGTGTTGCCGTGCGGTTACCGGTAGATTACTTGTTAGTTACCGGTAGTCGCTGATGACGACTTTGTGAACCATGGCTGCAATGATATCACTCAACCCGGAAACTAGAGGATGCAGCTCAGTCAAAGCTAGAGGGTTCCTAAATGAGTAGACCATAACTGTGCAGTCGGTTACTGTTTGATGACCACGGTTATGATCGAATACTGATTAGTTATCCGTAACCATCTATGAATTAGATAGTCGGAAACCACCGTAATTATGAACCCTGATGCAACATCCAACTGGATTGATATGATGTTTCCCCCTTGCTTTTTCTTCACTGTCAGCATAACGCTGGGGAAAGTTGTGTGTGATACCCTGATACAGCTGTTGTGCTAGATCAGAGGATATGAACATCTAAACCAACAAACGTGTAGACAAATGGCTCTCTGTTTGTGCAGGATCTCGTGTCAAGCTCACACTCGCCGTTTCAAAACCAGCGTTCTGCGGTCTGCGGCGTGGGAAAGAGGTATTGCAATTATTCAGTAGAGATTGGCACAAGTTGGTAACCGAGGTCCCAAGACACAGGCAGCAGTGTACGCTAACTAATTGCATCAGTACGTTTCAAAATATAAATATTTAAATTTTATATCACGGTATGAGTATTTTTATAGCACTACTTATCTAATTATACCACGTCTTGTTTATTTTTTTATTTTACATTAACCACCGTCTCAGCCTGACCATTCCCTTCCTTGTTTAATTATGGTCACTATAGATTTTTCTTCTCAACCTTAACCTTTGTAAAAAAATTCCTTTTGTTCTACGTTTTGTGGTGGTTTGCGGCAAAAGCAAAAATTCTCGGTTATAATGTGCAAAAAAAAAAATGTATTCCTTTTTCTCTTATAAATATTTTGCTTATCCGCTTTTAATATAATACCAACAGTTTGCTAAATCTTTAAAAAAATGCAAAAAAGAAGAGAGAGATCGATGTTGACAGAAACAACGAAGTGTACCTTTTTAGCGGGAGAAAACAAAGACAGAGACCTTTTTCTTATCTGTTCGGTGGCAATTTGCGGATGCAACTTGCGGCGCCTTTTCGTGGTTGGTTTAATCAGGCGAGATGCATGGCACTTGGCAGCAGGCGACGCAAGTTGTGTGTTAACACTGCAAAGCATGCAAGTTGGGACTTGGGAGGGCGTCGTTGTGACGTGACACGGTTTGCAAAACCAGCTACGTACGTACGGTCACAATGGTTACCGATCAATTACCACCCAAACCGGTTTGATTTGATAACTACTAGACATGTTTTTACAAATCGTTCTTTGACGATATGGTTGAGAATTGTGGTGTTGTGATTTTGTAAACCCTAGATGTGAGAGTATTGAATTTTATCACCTTGCGCAAGTTCAGTGTTCTCCAGTATTAACTAGATCCGCTCTGAATCGTTCCATTGTGACTTGAACGGCACAACACAATGTCATACTTGACGTGTAATTCATACTGAGCTGAAAGTTGGAGGCATCCGAATATGAGATGTTGAAGTTCAGTTTGCTCTCTCATTTTTGTTGCAGAAAAAGTTCAGTTAACTCCAACGCAAGTTCAGACCTGAGTAGTAGGTACGTCGCAATGGGGACTTTGTAACACTTGTTCGCCAAGTTAGCAAAGGGCCCAGAACACAATTGGATTTAATTCATGGGCCTATTTCCTCCCTTTCCTCACACCAAGCTGGATCGTAAGGCCCATATAGAATAAAGGGCCAACCACCAAAATCTTTGAAATTGCTGTTCGACTGAAAGTGAAAGACGCGAGTGAAATGCAGAAGCCAAGAACAGTCAATGCTGAAGGCAACGATACCGTTTGTGACTGTAGTTGTGTAGTAGGATAAAGTGTCCTCTGATGAGGATATTGGTCAAGCACTTGCTGATCCCTTCCTCAGAAGTGTTATACTATATAGAATGTTGGAGTTATATGATAGGTTAGAATATCAGTTTTATATCTAGTTTTTTCTTATCTAGAGATCACTTATTTTATCTCTATACGTATGTACTACTATATATACTAATCACGAGGCTCAATGCAATACAATTCAATATTGTATTACTTCTCGATCCTCTCTCACAATTCAACAAGGAGCTATACTGGCTGACATTGTTGTTGCATGGACTAGAAAAGTTGATGTCATACATGTGCTCAATAAGAACTCTCTTATCAATACTAGAGCTTAGAGCATAGGAGAAAAATCGATTTATGGATGAAATCAAATACTCAATATTTACAGAAAACTGTTGAGTAAAAACATCAAGTGATTGAGTTTAGTGGTTCCTCATATAAAATTATTGACTCTAGAGATATGGTAATCGTAGAAGTTGTTTGAGGCAGACAAATAACCGGAAGTGTCGCTAGTCTCAAAGAGAGGATGATGGGTTATTCACATTTAGTTTGATGGTTAGAGATAATTTAAAAGCTAAGCAGTGGTAATTAATACCCGACGGTCTCATAATTTATAGTTAAATTTATGTATCTACATTTGAATAAAAAAATTGAACGCTGATCTGTTGGCCGGTTCGACTCACCCTACTTGTATCCCTAAACAAGAAACCAATAGAAAGAGGACCAGGGGCATATATGATCCAGACAGTTTGGGGGGGAAAGATTGAAGGAACCAGCTTGTTTGGTTATTTTCTGAATATTATTTCTCATGTTTCTCAACCAAATCATTTCATCAGTTAAACACATATGAGCAAGCAAGTGATAGTGTCAAGTATCTTGGAGTCAATCAGTTTTAACAACTCTTGTACAGTTTTTATACTTTGGAGCTTCTATATCCAGCAACTACAACCGCCGGTTCTAGAACCACAGAAAACCAAAAATTAATACTTGTACACATGTAATATATAAGCGAGGACAAAAGAAATCTAGCACATAAATTGCCATCGTCTTCCCTAGCTGTTTTCATAGTGAAAAAACCTAGACCACACAACCGGTT
>KE373029.1:146463-158981 GCA_000418225.1 Zizania latifolia | reverse complement strand
AATGGCATTGTTTGAGAGGAACATTTTTTAGTTTTTCAGTTGCAACAAGAAAATGCACTCGTTTTCCCTTCACGTGGCTTCTAGATTTGACCCTTCTTTTCTCTTTCGTTTTTTTGCCTTACTATTAGATGGACTGATGGAGCATGGAAAAAAATTGGTCCAGATGTGTCTTATAGACTACAGAGAATTTCAGCTTTCTTATTTTCTTTGCGATTTCCCCCCTTCTTCTTGTGAATCTGAATTACTGCATTGGCATATGTGGTACTTGAACTTTCAAGTTTGCTGATGGGTTTGTACTGACATGCACTATCTAGTGTTGTAATTAGTTGCTCTCTGCCATGCAGTTACGGTCCTCAATACGCTCTTCACTAGCCTGAATTCTCCGGGGCAGCTTAAAGGTTGGCAGGCAAGTGGTGGCGACCCGTGTGGCCAATCATGGCAGGGTATCACGTGCTCAGGATCATCGGTTACTGCAATGTGAGCCTCATGAAGCAAAGTAGTTACTACTTCCTAGACAGCCTTCTTTCTTACTTCCTCTTAGTAACTTTTCTTGTGATTGATGCTGTAGCAAATTACCAAGCTTGGGGCTCTCTGGGAATTTGGCCTACAATATGAATAGCATGGGTTCATTGGTTGAGATGTGAGTGCCCTAAGTTATCTCCTGCCCGATCCTGTCCAGTGGGAGTTCAGTTGATAATAGTCTCAATTGATTCTTTGATGCAGTGATATGAGCCAAAACAACCTTGGTGGTGGTCAACAGATACAGTACAATCTTCCCACTAACAAGCTTGAGAGGCTGTAAGTTCCTCAAATGAACCTGTACTTTAGAAATTTCCTCAACATTTCTGGTGCCGTGCCTGTTAAATGATTCTTGGTTGCAGCAATCTCGCAGGAAATCAGTTCTCTGGAAATTTACCCTACTCAATTTTCTCGATGTCTAATCTTAAGTATTTGTGAGTATCTTTGCAAACCCGAAGTTGGTTTTGCCTATGAATCATACTTTGTAAAGCTAAAGGTTTTGTCCTGGTCTGTGCAGAAATCTTAATCATAACCAATTACAAGGAAATATAACAGATGTATTTTCCAACCTTTATAGCTTGACAACACTGTGAGTACTTTTTGTGTGTGGATTGTGTGTGTTGTAAAATCCTTTGTTGTTATTCATATTCCTAATGCTTATATTCATTTTCCATTTCCCTATGTCATGTGATGCAGGGATCTTTCCTTTAATTCTCTTACTGGCGACCTACCACAAGGCTTCACTTCATTGTCAAGCCTGAAAAAATTGTAAGAAATGGATTTTTATCACCTATAAATGTACTTTAAGAGTGGCATGGCTTTAACCCAATGTTTGTTCTTCTCAGATACTTGCAGAACAATCAATTTACCGGTTATATCAATGTCCTTGCCAATCTTCCCCTTGATGACCTGTAAGAAATTAACCTATAAGTAATGAATGCTTTATTTGCACGTGGAGTACGGCAGCACCATGTCTCATATCTTGCTTTCCTATAGGAACGTTGCAAACAATCGTTTCACTGGCTGGATTCCTAGTCAGCTTAAGAAGATAAATAGTCTACAGTGAGTTCTCTTGACTTATTAACATGCAAATGTCTGAGAGCTACATCCTGAACTAATATGATCCTTGTGTATAGAACTGATGGCAATTCTTGGAGTACTGGACCAGCACCACCGCCACCTCCTTATACAGCTCCTCCTCCGCCAAACCGTCGGAACAGCCCAAGTCAAAGTGATGGTTCATCTGGTCCTGGTAAAAGTTCTGGGATAGGTGGTGGAGGTGTAGCAGGCATTATCATATCCTTGCTGGTAGTTGGAGCAGTTGTTGCATTCTTTGTGGTAAGAAGAAGAAAACACAAAGCGGCAATGGAAGAACATTTTGAACAACACCAGCCATTCACTTCATTCCCTTCAAATGAAGTTAAAGGTCTATTTGCCTGATGCCTTGATGGTTGTCATACTTGAGTTTTTCTTCTATTTTAGATAATTATATGAAAGCCTGCTTCTACAAATGTCGCAGACATGAAGCCTATTGAAGAGTCTATCGCAGTAGATGTAGAGTCTTTGCCTTCCCCTGCTTCCATTAGTCTGAAGCCACCCCCTAAGATTGAACAGCACAAGTCATTCGATGACGATGATTTATCAAACAAGACTGTCATGAAGAAAAGCAATATGACACCTATAAAGGCAATTGTATATTCAGTTGCAGATCTACAGATGACAACAGATAGCTTTAGCATGGACACCCTTGTTGGAGAGGGTACTTTTGGACGTGTTTACAAGGCACAGTTCAGTGATGGAAAGGTATGCTACAAATATTTATTCGTCGTTTCTGTATATTTCTCAAAGTACATGAATGTCAAACTTTAGTTGCATTTGTAAGATACTTGGAAAGGGGGCTGTAACATTCCATGTTTTCATTATCACAATAGTGAAAGGGGGGAAGTTATACATAGCTAAGAAGAAATTTATGCATTGAACTCTGTTATGACCTCATCAGTAAAAACGAATGAGCATAGAAGCATTCTTCCTGTTAGCTTTGGTCTTTCTGTTAACATATTTCCCTTTTGCTTTTAAAGGTATTTATGTAGTTTTCTTTAGATAATGGAATAGTAATAAGGTATTTATGTAGTGGAAATCACAAGCTGATCCATTTAAATATACGAGGCTTACTTTTCTTGCTCACTTTATTCAGGTTCTGGCCGTGAAGAAACTAGATAGTACTGTGATGTCATTCCATTCATCTGATGATTTTATTGAACTGGTCTCTGAGATTTCAAAACTGCATCATCCGAATCTCAATGAGCTTGTGGGATATTGCATGGAACATGGGCAACACTTGCTTGTTTATGATTTCCACAGGAATGGATCGCTTCATGATCTACTCCATCTGTCAGATGAATACAGCAAGCCGCTTAGCTGGAACTCTCGTGTTAAAATCGCACTAGGCTCTGCCCGAGCACTGGAGTAAGTGAAAATGAAGTCTCCATATTATATTGATCTTAATGGTCCGATAAGTGTCTACATGTTGTTCTGGCACTATACATGATACTCTCTCCATTCCATATTGTAAGGTGTTTTAGTTTTGTCGGAAGTCAAATTTATTTAACTTTGACCAATTTTATAGAAAAATGCACAAACATCTACAACATAAAATCAGTTTTATTAAATCCACCATGAAATATCTTGAAAGTGTATTTATTTTGTATTGTAGATGTTAATATATTTTCTATAAACTTTGTCAAAGTTAGAGAAATTTTGTAGGACAAAACTAAAATACCTTACAATATGGAACAGAGGAGCATTAAATTTGTAGGTTTTAGCTATCTTGTGTGTCCAGATCCAACTAGACAGGAAATGGGCCTTGTTCACTTTCATCCATTATCCATAATAGTTACAAACCAAGTGACTTATTGCTAGCTTCACAATCGAATTAAGGATACTGCTGTCAACCATATCATGCCATCTGAATCTTACTGAACTCGAAACTTGCTTTGCATATTATGTTTATGTGTAGACTTTCAGATGCATGTCTCTTCTAAATGCTTTTGTTTGAATGTGGGATGTCAGTTATACATTATCAAATAGTATTGAGTCTGTTGACACTTAATAGATAGTAGTGTTTTACATTCCTTTTCAAATATATTTGTAGATGCCTTATTATATCCTCTGAAAATATAATTTCCAGGTATCTTCATGAAACATGTTCTCCTTCTATCATCCATAAGAATTTCAAGTCATCCAACATTCTGCTAGATTCAGAATTCAATCCACACCTTTCAGATGCTGGCCTTGCAAGCTTTATTTCTGATGCTGAATTCCAGGTATAGTTCTGATCGATGTATCCAAGAACCCATTTTAAGAGGATTGCCACACAGTTGTGCGTTAATAAAAAATAACAGCACTCAGATAACTCTTGGCTCACTGAGCTATCGAAATCCTGGTTAATGAGCTTATAGAAATTTCTGGCAATGATGTCTACCCTTTCCTATCTATTCTTGATTTATACATAAACGCTCACTAATGATTGTATTAATGTTCTCCATGAAAAAAACTCTACAGGCAGCGCAACAGAGTGCTGGGTGCACTGCCCCAGAGGTGGACATGACTGGTCAATATACCCTCAAGAGTGATGTCTACAGCTTTGGAGTAGTCATGCTAGAGCTTTTGACGGGACGCAAACCTTTTGATAGGTATCCTCTCATCAGCCATAACCAGTTTTCAACTTGTGCATAATTATAGATTTTGGTAATCGATGACCACTGGCATGATCGTGTGATGGCTTGCATTACAGCACCAGGCCGAGATCAGAGCAGTCGCTCGAGCGGTGGGCGACTCCCCAGCTGCATGACATTGATGCATTGGACAGGATGGTCGATCCTGCACTGAAGGGCCTGTACCCTGCAAAGTCGCTGTCCCGGTTTGCTGACGTGCTCGCCTTGTGTGTCCAGGTAGGACTTCATTCTCCTATGCAAATTAGCTATACAATGCTAACCACCTATGTGTGAAGAAAATCTCTGAACCTTTGAAACAATTCATGTTCCATGTTACAGCCTGAACCAGAATTCAGGCCACCAATGTCGGAGGTGGTGCAAGCATTGGTTCGGCTTGTCCAGAGGGCCAACATGACGAAGAGGATGCTCGATGGAGATTCTTCGCGCCGAGCAGATGACCAAGACCAAGACCAAGATTTCATATGACAAACAGAACCCTAACTTTCCTGTTACATCTCAAATTGTACTTATTTTGGTCGCCTAGCCCCTAGTGGAGAGAAGAATGGAAGAAGAAAAGTAGACACAAAATCGGTTTCATCAGTACATAAAATCACAGGTGTTGCTTGATGTAACGAAGGACCAGTGGAATGATGTATGATTGTATTCTACAAAGCACTATCTTGATTGTTCATCAGATTACCTGGTTACATTATCTGCAGAAGCTCCAGAAAAACATAGGCCTGATAAGTATAGCATCATGTTACTACTGCTGCGTAGCATCCCAATCCTGTCTTTCTGCAACGACTCTGCATTTCTGTACAGAAAATGCACAGAACATTTTGTTTACATTTGGGTAAGGCTGTTATGCAACGATCATGTATCCAGGATTCCAGTATCACTTCATGTAATTAGGTGTTAAGGACTTCAGACTTACGACTGTTGCACAATGTACACAAAAAGATTCGACTGAATCTTGTAGCGAAGTAGCTGATGCCTGATGCATTCACTGAACATTTTCAAGTTTCTGTGTCAGGGAAAGGACCAGAAAAGAGAACATGTGCAGTCTCACAACATTTGTCTGCCTCTGCCTATTGTCTACATGAGCCATATTATTATATTTACCAAGTTGCAAATGCAAAACAGAGGCACACGCTGGATTATCCCTCAGATATTTTTTCCTTCCCTGAGATATTTCCTAGGTGTTTCATTAATTGTACTTTCGAGACCAAATAACATGTGGGGTTTAAAAAAAGAAAAAAGACCAGATAAATTAGTACTTCCTTTTTTATATTAGGATCCTTTGTATTATAAGTTAGTTTAGTTTTTAAGTTAAATTTCTTTAACTTTAATCAAGTTTAAAAAATATATCAACATGCACAATATCATATACATAAGATATAATTTATTGCAAATTTAATGTAACTAATTTGATACTATAGTTGCTTATAATTTTTTTATAAAATAGTTAAAGTTAGAGTCATTTGACTTATAAATAAATTAAAAGTCAAACAACTTGTAATATAACACATAGATTAGTTCATACCCATAATTCATAAGTCATATATTCTAGATGAGTTAGAGAGTCGTTTTACTTATGAAAAAAAATTCAAAAGTCAAACAACACATGAGCAGGTCATACATATACGGTATATCTGGATGTCGTGCACATATGATGTGCAGATGCCTGTAAATCGCTTGAACCTGAAGACTTCCTTTTTTGATATATAACTCGAGTTAGCATCAGAAGAAAAAGAAAATCTCACAGATTTGTTCATTGCAGAATCACCTCAAAACTTTCTTGTCCCCACTGAGGCTGAAATAAAGAAAAGAAAAGAAAAGGCGCCGGCCGCCGGGGATAACTAGAGGCGCCGGCCGCCGGGGATAACTAGAGGCGCCGGCCATTGTTTCGCAGGTGGTCGTCGTCTTCCTCTCCTCCGAAGCTTCGTCCTCGCGGCGCACACAGGGAGGCGGGGGCCACCTGCACGAGATCTTTTTGGCAGCCGGAGAGGCCGGGAAATATCTGCGGCGGCGAGATATTTTTCGTGCCCGCCACGTGGAAAAGCGCCGCCACGACGGCCCGGCTCGCATTTATTTGCTCCTCGCAGGAGCTCCTCCTCCTCCGACCTCCGGTTGCAATTCCATTCACCTCCTGTAGTCCTGTTTCTGTTCTTGCGTTCTCTTCAGCTCCGCGCTTTCCTCTCGGTCCAGACTCCAGGGATCAATCTGGCCTCTCCAGACCAAATCTGGGATGTTTTCTGTTCTCGCTGCGGGAGAGGCTTGCTTGATTTGTGGGCGGAGCTAAATCCTGCGAAAGTTTGGGTCTTTGTTGGCTGACCTAGGAGCGATTTTGGTGGGTCTTGGTTCTTGGAGTTCAAATCTTCTTCGCCTTTGTTTTTTTCCGTCGTAATCATCCGGCCGCAAGGAAATTTTCTTACCCTTGTTTCTTTCTTCCTCGATTTGCTTTCTCGATCCCCTAACCTTTCTGTAACTGTACAGATTTAGACAAAAAAAATTGTGCCTTTTGATACAGTTTTGAGAAAGCATTCGCATTTCCTTGTGATTTTCCTCCCCTTTTTGGCTCCTTTCATTGAAAAGAAATCAAATGGGTGATGTGTCACTCAATCGACCGATCAAGGCAAAACCAGCTGCCGGCGGCATTGCTCAGGTACTAGAACAGTAGGGTTTTTGTTTAATCATATTCTTTTTCTCAACTTACCGTAGTGATTGTTGATCTGTTATATGTGTACTTTCATGTCTCTCTCGTAATAACCGGAGAACGCATGCTTGCTTGAATCGTTGCCAACCATTCAATAAACTGACAAACTAGTAGTGTTGCTAGTCACCTTTTGTGAACTAAAAAAATTATGTTTTTCAAGTGTGCTTGCCAACTTGTTGTTAACCTGAATTGCCATGCCACCCTAAAGAAAATGTCTTTTGAAAAACAATAATGTCCCTGCTCGCGATGCAGCCAAATAATTTTAAGTCGTGCAAATAAATAGTAATTTGATCTCTGAAGTCTGAACATGAACTTCAGACCTTCTTTTCATCTGACGCTGTTAGTGAATACGTAAAATCTGAAGAATTAAACTATTCCTGTCTGGTGATTCTTTGACAGGGTAATCGAATCCTGGACATGATGTCATCAGGGTGGACAGATGAGAGGCACATGCTTTACATAAGCTCCATGGAGGCTTCTTTCGTTGAGCAACTCTACAATCATGAACAAAATGGAAATCAGAACGATTCCAATGGTAATGAGTTCAAGGTTCTCCGTGGTGGAGTGTGGGAGAAACTCAAATTTGAGAGAGCCAATGCTTGCTCGCAAATGGGGAGAAAATACTGCCTGCCTGCAAGCCCCTGGATTAAGCATTTCAGGCCGCGTGATTGCAGTAGCAATGCACGGGGTGATGCGGCAGAGGCTTCAGTGGGTGATCAGGAATCAGGTATTCAGACTATCCAAGGGAGGACTCCATCGTCGCATGTAAGGGAGTGGGGGGCTTGCAACGGAGAAAAAACTCTTGATGAAAATACAGGTGGTTAACTCAATAACCTCATTAGTTCGATTTGATGCATGCTAAAAAAGTCGGAATCCATTGTTTAATCATCTTTATTGGCTGTCAGTGACTCAGTGTTCATACATGTCTTCTGAATAGCCATGCAGTTCACAGGTTATGATTTAATGCAGCATGTCTAGAATAGCTTTCCATGGCTTTCCTTGGATTAAATGTTTTTTCAACATTCCTGGGATTAAATGTTGGTACATTATATTCCATACATATATTTTATCAACACTACTGATTTTGTGAAAGAGGCATGAACAGCATCAAATCAATTGTGCTGCCCATAGCATGTAGTACGGTTTTTTTATGGATATGTCTATGGTAGCCATAAGCAGTTAAGCACACAAAAGTTAAATTCTATTGACGATGCTCCAAAACAGCATAATGTGATGAACCTAGTTTCTCTTTATACAGAGGTCTCTGATCAGAATTTTGCCGACGATGAGGCAGATGTTGATGCAGAATCAAGCAAAGCATGCAAAAGAAGGAAACGAAGAAGCGCTCTTACATGGAATCACCAAGTAATTTCTCAGGATTTTGATTGGCTTTAATCTGTTGCAAGTACTCAGACGAAGACAGAACTCTCCAAGAATCGGAATGTCAGTAGCACTGACCCTAGTGTCCTGTTTATGCAGGTTGTTCCGTCTGAAAAACCGTTTGCTGCCACAAAATCTGTGGGGAGGAAAGATGCTCCAGAGTAAGGCATGAAAGAGTAGTTTCGATTGGAATATGCAATCAGTGACAACTTGGGTTAGTGTCGGCGATTTAGCAGTACAGTTCACTCTCCTGCTAGAAGAATAGTAGGCTCACTCACAACTTGGTAGATATATTATTTCATCTTGTTGATGTAATGCTTTTTTGTGCTACTGTTGTTTGCAATGTGAATACAACAATGTCATGTCTGCCGCATGATGAGAATGATTCAAAATGCATCATTCCTTTTGCCACAATTCCATTGTGGATACATGATACTGGAAAAACACTTGTTCTTTTGCCGCGCTCCAGCGCCAGCGGCTAGCTGGATCAGGCGCATCACCGGGGTTGGCGGCGAGCACGTTGCATACCTGCGCCACCGTCGAGCTCCACGCGTTGGTCGTGGATGAGAAGGCGTGGATCGGTGGATGCGGATATCGAACACTAGAGGTCCGGAGTGTCACCATGGAAGCGACCGTCGGGGACGACGACGCGGATGCAGTGCTCGCCGTCGACGTCGCCTGCAGGCAAGATGGAGACTACCATGTAGGAGCATAGCTGATGCGGGTAGGAGGAGGTAGGAGCACTGACGCCTTCTGGGGCCAGCCGGTCCTGTAGATGAAGACGTCGGCTGGGTGGTGAAGGACATGCGCAGGAGGAGGAGCGCGCCATCCCCGCCGATGACGCGGGGCTCTGTTACGAAGTTGCGCGCCGCCACATCACCGGCCGCCGCGCGATTCTCAATTTCTCGCAATGGCTGGGCCATCTCCACCCCAAGCCCTCCGCCAAGGCGGGCTTGTGCTCCCCCTCCTCATCTTCGCCGTCGCTGTCGCCGGAGGTGACTTGCCTTCGATTTATATTTTTCTCTATATGTATATATAGGTACTGTGGTGTGCCACAAAAAAAATACAAAAGTCTCATTTAACTTCAGATTTATAATTTTTTAGAGATTTATAATTTTTTAGAGTTAGTTAAAAACCTAACTTAAAAATTCTTAAATATAGAGCTATGAATTACTTTAAACTAAAAATAAATTTTAAAATCATTTTATTTTATCCATTTCTAGATCTTTCAAAGTTGGAGTCTACTCAGCGTTACGGCAAAAGATCAATTAATCTCACTGATTTTGATTGGAGCTTTTCATAAAACCCCCTGGTTCGCCGGTTCGGACCCTGTAGGCTGTAGCTGTCAGGATATTTACACAAAGGACCCTGATTGGACTGAAGAGGGAGCTGGGCTACAGTACAAGAAACTTAACTAAAGGTCTATCAGAGATGCTCTTGTGGTTCTAGGATGAGAAACTGATCAAGTTTTAGCACTTCACCATTTGTAGGGCTCATTTCTGATGTATTCTGCACCATGTAAACTGAGATATGCTTCAAATCTATTAGCAACTGTAAGATGTACATGTTTGGTGTGGCATTATGTTGCATCGTATCTGTAAGACGATGAGACGTAACATTGTAATACTGGTTCCATGCAATAAAGGAAAAACATTGCTTGAATTGATTCTATGTAGGCTGCAATTGCATAAGTAGTTACAAAACCAGGTACTTTCAAATTTGATCTAATTTAATTGTTACCAAGTGTTGGAGAGGCATATGCAGAGATCTCTCCATCACTTGTCTACGATATGGCATTGCAAATACAGGCTATTGAAACCGTGCAGTGCCTAATCACAGCTCATGGTCAAAATGTTGAGCAGAGCTAACTCAGAATAAAATGCTGAGTAGAAGGAGCTCAGAATAAAATTTAAAGCAGAAGAGTAAAATGTTGAAAAGAAACTCGGAACATGTGTAGCCGAGCAATTCATGAAACAAATAGCCATCTAATAAATCGAAATGGTGAATTATCCATATACAATTACAGATAAGAACACTGAGTTGTTTCCATGGGAATCAACTGAAAACGTCCTAATCCAGGTGGTCAGGCCAATTCTTGCAGCAATTTCTCCAGCGCATCACAAACAAGAGGAATGTGGAGGCAATCTTGGCCATCAGAGTGCTTTCTGATCTTCACCAGATCATGATCTTTAAACTCCGTCAGGTGGGAGTTCAGTGTCACTTGACTGCTTACAAGAAAGCGCTCACGACATTTGGTATACAAACTACTGACCGGCATACCTGGCATACAAGGCAATAAGGTTTAGTTTGTAAACCACACGAACTCTAAAAGAAAATAAGGCTCCAACAAACTTGCCTTCCTCTTTTGGGTTTGCTAACTGATATTCAGCAAGTACTCTGAAAACACTTTGTGCATTTGGTGTCAGGCTTTGCAGAACAACTAGGGCAGTTTTAGTTGTTTGGGCATGACCACCACTGGCAAGAATCAAGGGGTAGAACACACCTTCAACTTTGTAAGGTGCAAATGTTGGGACGTGATACCAGCTCCACTTGAACTGTGTGTGCACCATCTTCTTGTCCCATACTACAGTAATTGACAGATTAGGATATCCTAAAGAATGAAGGCATCAGGGGAGGGAGGAGAAAGCTACAGGTGCCAGGATCTTACACAAAGGTGCATTAATATGATCTAGTGATGCGACGACACGGACTTGTGGGCAACACGAAACTTGAGCTAGGCATTGCTGTGATTCAGCGTCACGCAAGGCAGGTCCATCAATGTTGTGAATAAGAAGGCACACATTTTCCTCTCCATTGTCAGATGTCTGGTTATTTAGGAATGAGATAATATCATCTATTGATTGGGAGGCAAATGGCTGTGGTAATTGGGACCTTGTTCCTGATTGTCGTTTTCTCTTAAGTTTTGTTTGTTCCCAAAATACTTCAGCAATTGTTGCTATGACCTGAAAAGGCAACAAGACAAGACACAAAATTTGGTAGATTCACAAGCTTTTATGTAGGAATCAAGAGTCCCACACAATATAATAACGTGACATGGAAGCATTTCCTGATTAATGATCAACAAGGAATTCCAGTGCACATGAATTTACTCGAGTCATCGAATTTGGCAATATTGGTATGGTTGAACACATATAAGTTATAGACGTTTCAGTAAGTTACAGATGCTTGGGACAACAATCCAGTCACACACACAAGGATCTCTGCATGCCACACCAAGATAAAGAAATGGGTAATTGTGTACAATTATCATGACCTCAATCTATTTCAGCTTCAGAACTACTAGTGAACAATGGTTAAAGCCAATTTGAGCATAAATCAATAGACATTAAGCTTGCACGATCAACTTTAGATAACAAATCCATGCCTTTGATGTTTTGTTTGTTTATCCTTAATGTTAACTCCTTAAGGACTGGAGGCTCAGTGTTATTCATGATCTTTTTCCCGTTAAGATACAAAGCATTGGGACAACACAATTAAGTAGCAGGAGAAAAGGAAGAAGGCCATACCTGCTTCAGGTTGATGGAAGGGAGATAGCCATTGACCACAATGACACTGGAATCAGTCAAGGTCGTGGAGGCAAAATCCTCGAGCAACAGCTTCTTAGATCCAAATCCATACATCAAGAGGCTAAATCCGCACCTACAGCAGAACACCACATCGATCTCTAAGTTGCATAGCATCAAACATTGGGCCAAACAGAAAAAGAAAAGATGTATTTAGGGAGCAGACGTCTGAATCTGATTGTGTCTTGATACCCATTAGGTCATTAGAACTGAAACGAACCTTAGCTCGAACAGCCAGTTCCGATACTGGTCCTTGTAGCTTCGCGTCAGAGCCTCCACCTCTTTCTCGTGCTTGGCGGGGATCTCAGCGAGGGATGCTCGCAGCGCCTGCGCAGATCTCGAATCAGGACACCCGCTATGGCCACGGAAAGCGAGGGGTGCAGGAATCGGAGGAGTGGTTCTAGGGGGTTAAGGAGAGGCGGATTGGGGTAGACCTGCTCGTCGACGAGGTTGAGGTCGGAGAGCTTGCCGGTGTCGCGGGCCCGCTTCTTGCTGGAGGAGGGCTCCTTCTCCTTCGCCAGGAAGTAGCTCCTGGAGAAGCCCGCCTCCTCGTCGTCGTCCTCGGACCCGGAGCTTACCCCCTCCGCCGCCGCGTGGCCGCCTCTC
>KE373029.1:106443-124127 GCA_000418225.1 Zizania latifolia | reverse complement strand
CGCCGCCGCAAGGATGGAGGACGAGAAGGGGCCGCGCGCGCAGGGCAGGCGGTTCCACGGTTTCCCGCGTTTTGCTGCCTCTTTTAGCGGGAAATGGTTCGGCCGGCCTAGCCGAGCCCGTCTGGGCAGTTTGGGTTGGGCCATGAGCCCATGACGCGCTCAATTAGCTCATGGAGTTTTGCACCTCGCCTTGACGCCTTCCCTTCGCCGCCGGCACCGAACCACCGCCTCTCTCTCTCCTCTCTGGCGAATATTCCCGCGAGCCCTCGCTCCCTCCCCCTCGCCTTCCTCCCCACGGCAAGCCGGCAACCGCCGCGCCCAACACTCTGACGCTCAGTCCCGGAGCCCGGAGGAGAGTAATCATCCTCACCTCGGCGCTCCTCCGGCCTGGCGATGCTGCGGCGCGGAGTCCTCCATCTCAATCGCCTTCGCAATGTTCATCGCCAACGCCTCCTCCGGCCTCGCCCGTTCTCCTCTAGCCCTACCACATCCGCCTCGCCGGCTTCCGCGTCCACCACCTCCTCGTCCCTCCCCATCGCTGCCGCTCCCCCGCCCCACCACCTCACGCCACACCGCGGCCCCCGCCGCCTAACGTCCCTCCTCGCCCTATCCACGCTCTCACTGGTCACGGCCGCGGGCACGGTCTACCTCTCCTCTGACGACCTCGAGGGGACGCTGGAGAGGTCCAGGGCGTCCGCCTCGCGCGTCGTCGAGCGGATGCAGCAGACCTGCGCGGCCGGGAAGGTGCTGTGCAAGTCTCTCCTGTCGGTCCTGTCGTCCGCCAACCACGAGGTGCGGTCGGGGTTCGAGCTGCGGGTTGCCGCGCTGCTCGCCGACATCGCGGCCGCCAGCGCCGCGCGCCGGGCGGCCATTGTATCATCGGGGGCCGGCGCCGTCCTCGATTGGCTGCTCGAAAGCGTCGTGCGGAGGGCCACGCAAGCAGAGGCTGCCCGGGCGCTCGCCCACCTGTTGGCCGATCCGTGGGTCGCGCCTGCAGTGCTTGGTCGACCACGAGCAGTTCCCTGCCTCCTCCAATTCATCTTCTCTTACCAGCCCACACGCGGCAAGGTGATGTCAGATATTAGTTCTGTATTGCACTATTGTTTACTTTGCCTGGTTGCCGTAGTGTAGCTTAACTGAATCCTGCGATTAGGGTAGTTATGTGAGAAATGTGAATATTTCATGTAGCTGGCTCTAATCTGGGTGATTGGTTTTGTAAGCTGTAACCACTTTGTGCAAGATAAAGTAGAGAAAATTCCAAATTTTCATATGCACCTTGACCACATATTCGTATTGAATTGTTAGTTTCTATTTTTTAGTTATGAGAACTATTGATTTATTCCCTACAAAAAAGAGTTGTTGATTTAGTGTAGCTTGGTTTGTTCTTGTTAGTTTCTATGTTATTGGATCCAAATGTTGAGATGTGGCTCAGTATAGATTGAAACTAAAATTGCATCCTTTGCTGAGATTTCTGGCATTCATATGTTGATGCATGTCTTTACGGGCACAGAGTCTGTGGCACTGCAGATTTCTGGATCAGAAACTCAAAATATGTAATTGAGTTGTTAGGATATCAGATCTGCATACAGATGTACTTATGTATGTGCATGTTAGTTATGCAAATTTGCCATTTTTAATGAATTATCAAGACCTAGAAGTTAATGGTAAATATAATTTATTTTCCCTGATGTCTTGCAGTCTTGGTGATCTCCACTCTCCCATATTCATTTTTTCGCTTGCTGACAGTGCATTTTCTTCAGTTTATTACTTTTTTTCGAATGAATATTATGGCTCATTCACGTCTTAATCTAGCAACCTATGTTTATTAAATCATTTAGCTTTGCCAGTTTTCTTGGATGTTAACACTGTGAACTGTTTGTATCTAATATATTGCCCTCTTGTCAAGACAGAACTCTAGATACTCTTCATTTGATGGCTCAGACCATTCTAAAGGAAGGAGCATGCTTGTTGCTGCACTTATGGACATCATCACTTCCAACTGCGATAATGCAGATTATTCATCATTTCAGCCTCTGTTGCCTTCGGATGCTGATACAAGAGATATTGCGGCAGCCATTGAAGTCATTGAGCAAGGGGGGATGCATTTTGATGACCATGACGATAATAACAGTGATGATGGTGACGGAGGATTAAAAGGGATAGGGATTAAGGTACTTGGTGGGACTACTGTCCTGGGATTGTCTAGAGAAATAAACTCATTGGAGCTGCACAACTCGGATGATGATAGTCAGGGAGTTACTCCGAATAGTAGAATATTGATGCAGGAGATTGCTATTGATTCTCCACTAGTAGAGAAGTTAAGTTCTGCTGCTGTTCCAGGCCTCTGGGATGATTTACAGAGGGAGCATGTAGCTGTACCTTTTGCTGCTTGGGCTCTTGCTAATTGGGCTATTGCATCAGATTTAAACCGTTCTCGTATTCAAGAACTTGATAGCGACGGACATGCTGTGACAACTGCACTAAAAGCACCTGAACGAACTGTTAAGTGGCATGGAGCCATGGTGGCTCGAGCTCTTTTGGAAGACCAGAACTTGACTCTGGCTCCTTCAGTCCCTGATTGGTGCTCAAGTCTTGTTTTGACAGCTTCTCAAGCTGCTGAGAATGGTGACATGTCATTGGCCCAAATGTCACTATCAACTTTCCTATTATCCATGATTAGGTGCAATGAGTCGAAGTTTGTGATCAGACAGAAGGGTCTTCATCTTCTTCGTAGTATTGCAAAAAAGATAGAAAAGGAAAGTGCTCAGAGCAGCATGAAGGAATCATTAGCAGCTGCACTGAGTTTGCTCTATGCTGGTGAAATTCCATTGTCACTCGAAGAAAGTCAAAGATGGTCTGGCATTCTTCTTCGTTGGCTCTTTGATAAATCTGTATCAGAAAAAACAAATCTCACCGCTGTTAAAATCCTTTCATCCATTCTTGAAGACTATGGACCTGCTTCTGTACCAATTTCTCAGGGATGGTTGGCTCTTGTGCTTTCTAAGATTCTTGGAGACAACAAGACACAGAATTTGAAAGGAACCAACCATCCTCAACCAGAGAGAGTGAAGGTAAGACTCTGTATATTGTTTATTGTAAATATATTTTTGAATGTGTGCTCTGCCAACTGTCCTAAATATCTTAAGCATGTACAGTTGTACATAACAGCATCAAAATAGTTAGGTTGGTTGATAAATGAGTTGTGAATAAACCAACATGATGATGGTCAGACTCAGAATACTAGAATGTCAAGAACTCAAGATCACCTGTATAATATAGTATAGTATTTCATATGTTCAGATTTAAGTTAGATTTATCGTAAGTATTAACTGTGGAGCAGCAATGTTCTGAACAATCTATATCTGAATTTTGTTTGTCCTTCGAAGACTATAAACTGCTTCATGATAGAAGTCATTTACATATGTGTTTTGATTTTTCTCTTTTGATTATGTTGTATCGTTTTCAGATTTGGAACCAAATTTAAAGATCTGATTGCCACTACTTGTCTTATTCAAAGTTTCAGATTTTCTACCAGCTGCCTTTTCTGTTACCTAACTCTGTTATTTTTGGATGTTACAATGTAACTTATATTTATATTATGAAGCTTTAGCATAATTCCTGACAGTCCTAATTTCCTAATGACTTTTTGATCTTTCGCTGTTTTATTTTTCTTGCACAATATTGTTCTTCCTCTTATTGTCCATAACTTTTATTATGGACAGAATCCAGTCAATCACCATAATGCTTCCTCTGCAACTCAGGTCTTGAATCAATTAGCTACTGCTGTTGTGAAATTAGCAACAATTCAATCAGACCGTGATCCTGAGTCTGGTGAAAAAGTACCCCTTTCCGATTTTTTCTCTCTTGAACCATTTGCTACAGCTCTAAAGAACTTGAATAAAAAGAATCCACCTAAATTTGATGCTGCCGACTCAGCATCCGCTACGCTCAAGGGGATAAAAGCACTAGCAGAGCTTTGTTCTGAGGATGGCACATGCCAAAAGAGAATAGCTGATTTAGGAGTTCTTTCCCTGTTGAGGCACATCGTCCTGGGTGATGATTATGAGAAGCTTGCTGCAATTGAAGCATATGATGCATCACGGATTCGAGAAATGCAAGACAAGAATGTACCTGCTTCTATTGACTCCTCAAATGACACTACAATTGATCCCTCCAGTGTACGAGTACCTCCAGCGGCACATATTCGAAGGCATGCTGGCCGGCTGGTTACCATTCTCTCTCTTCTACCCAATTCAAAGAAGGCAATTATTGCTGATGATGTATGGTGCAAGTGGCTTGAGGAGTGTGCAAGTGGACAAGTTCCTTGCAATGATATAAAACTAAAAAGTTACTGCAGGTTAACTTTGTTAAATGTATTCTGCTCTGAGAATTCAAATATGAGAAGCACCTCTGGTGAATACCCTGATTCAGAAAGCGAGTATAAAAGAAAATGTCCTCAATTTGGAGATGCTCTGTTCTTGCTAAATCCAGAGTTACCTCTTGAGTTTCATTTGGACAACAGTGGTTATGTAATTTCAAGAGATACATGTAAGGATGACTGTTGCATTGAAGAAGGTGGCGTATCTGAAACTGGAGCGTCTACAGATGCTCCAGGCACTGCATCCAAATATGCACCCCCTTTAATGGATGTTGTGTTCGTCCATGGCCTTCGTGGTGGCCCATTCAACTCATGGCGGATAGCTGATGACAAGTCATCAACCACCAAAGCAGGTCTGGTGGAAAGTATAGACGAAGATGCTGGCAAAGAGGGCACATGTTGGCCAAGAGAATGGCTAGCATCAGATTTCCCTCAAGCTCGTTTTTTAACAGTAAAATACAAGGTTTGTTGTTTAATGCTCTGATGCTCTTTACGGGATGATTATACTGGTCTTTTTTAGAGCCTTTGTTAATCTGGTAAAGTTTGATGCTTCTCCGCTGATAACATTCTTGTTACTTTTTTGTGTTCTAACTCTTACTGGTTTCAAGGTCTTACTGATTTCAAATGATTATGCAGACCAATCTGACACAATGGACTGGAGCCAGTTTGCCACTTCAGGTTAGTTTTTTTCTGTTCCATTGCTAATATGCCAAAACCTTCCACAATTCTAGGATGCGATCTCTATCTGTTCTGATGTGATCTGTAATTGGAGACAATTCAAAGTTTTACTCGATTTTTTCTTACTGAAATTTATTCAATTGAGATATATTTGTTTGTAGGAGGTGAGCTCCATGATCCTAAGGAAGCTGATTGCTGCTGGGATTGGTAGTCGGCCTGTTGTTTTTGTGACTCATAGGTAATAATGGTTGCTTGGTTCATGATGCTGTGTTCGTAATGGTTGAAAGATATGCCGCAGATAAAAAAGGTTACTTATTACCATTTTCGTACATGCAGCATGGGAGGACTGGTGGTTAAGCAGATGCTGTATGAAGCGAAGCTGAACAATTATGACAAGTTCCTGAATAATACAACTGGGCTAGTGTGTATTTGTTTCTCAATTCTTTCTAACATCTCTGAGATCTAACTATATTCATACTGCAGGTTTTTTATAGCTGTCCACATTTTGGCAGTAAGCTTGCAGACATGCCATGGCGTATGGGTTTGGTGTTTCGTCCAGCTCCATCGGTTTGTTCTTAACAACAAATTTGCAGCTGATTTTTTTCATCCCATTATATATTGTATGACACTTGATTCCTTAGATTGGCGAGTTAAGAAGTGGGTCCCCAAGACTTGTTGAGTTAAATGATTTTGTGCGGCAACGCCAAAGTAAAGGATTGCTCAATGTTCTTAGTTTTAGTGAGGTAAAGGGAAATATTGTCATTCAATCATACACCATTCCTTCAGTGCCATGATACTAATATGCTTATGCCAATTGGCTTCATAACAGACCCAAGTCACACCGATCGTTGAAGGTTATGGTGGTTGGGCACTTCGGATGGAGATAGTACCCATTGAATCTGCATACCCAGGATATGGGGAACTCGTTGTAAGCACTCTCGCAATTGCGTAGATAATTGTGATCCTGCTTGTAGCCTTGCACCCTATGGTGGACTTGGTATACCATGCATCCACGTGTAGTACTCTGCACCATTCTAACATGCTTAATGATCACAATTTGCCAGCAGTATATATAATTATATATGTCAGAACCCAAGCTAGTTTCAGTTTCCTAGCAGTGCTAAATAGTCTGGAAAGAAAGTGAATTTATATGCAGTTTTGTAGGTATCCAATGCACTAAGAGACATTAGAGTCAGATCATCAACCTTTATAACGCATACCCCATCTTTTTTCTTATATATATCTATCTGTGTGAGCGCTCGCGCGCGCCCTGAATTTCATCCATGTTTTTAGATATGGTAAGGTGGTAGCAGTTGATGCACCTTGTTTTACTAATATGTTTCTTACATTTATGAAGGTTCTGCCGTCCACTGATCATATAAATTCGTGTAAGCCAGTCAATAAGAATGATCCGTCGTACGCAGACACCTTGGCGTTTTTGGAGAAAATCTTGAAATCGCGTCTCAAAAGAGAAGAATCATAGGACTGTTTGTGGGAATATTCTCAGAAGCATCTGGTGAGTATCTAACTAGTGAGAATTTGGAGAAGTTGATATTTTTTAGCTTCTGTATATTAATTTATTTTTAGATTTTGTAGCTACTGAATTTTATAATCTAAGAAAAAATATAGATTGTTTAGGAAGCTATGAGCAACTCTAGTTCCTAGAAGCTTTCGAAACAGGGTCCTAGTTTATATTTGGGTATAGAGACGTTGGATAAATTTTCCTTCGGCAGTATGGCTGGGAAATTCCGTTTCACCATTAGAGGTTATTGTCTGTTTATTCCAAGATACGGTTCATCAGTTCATCTGGTCAGGCAATTTGGGCTGGCTGTGTTTTATGAAGCTTCAGCCCAATCATACAATACAAGCATCACTCAATGTGCAAATAGAGGATAGCTGTAAATAGTTGCCCCTCTGTAAGACCAGGGAGCATGTATGTACGCTCTCCAAACGGTATGTATTTTCCCCTTGAAATTCAAAAGCACACAAGTCAGTTAAATCCTGTTGAATATGAAAATGTGTCATCTGTGCTCAGTTGCCAACTGATTAGCAGGCAGACCGTGAATTCACGACCAAAGGTGCCTCCGCATCTAGTGAACACGAAAGTCCTGTCTAATGGTTCAATTTAGGAGAATATTTTCTATAGTTATATCTCAACCATGTTATCCACGAAGAAAATGGTCCAAAGTCGCATCTCTTTGGTTAATAAGATCCAAGGGGTTTTTCATCTTCTTGCCAAAGAGTTGAACGATGAACATAGATAACAATTGCCTGATACAAATAAGGTCGTGTAGGGTTGATTCTTGGATACAAAGGTATCAACTGAGATACCAAACTCGCATCCAAGATTTCCGATCCTAGTGGGAAAAACGAAGGAAACAAATACTTAACATGATTATTGGGAAGAACTTTTTGTAATGGTCTTGGGCCTATATATATGGTATCCTGATGAATATGAAAATGTGTTGGGGGACAAGCATGAGATGTGGCAATCAATGGATTTAGACATGAGTTGATTTATATTAGTTGTTTTGTTGGATAGATATGATGAACGGATTTTTTTGTTTGGCTGAAATAAATCTAAAGTTAGTGAATCTTGTTGGTGGTATAGGTTTTTTTATTAAAATATAATTATCTGAGATCCTATTTATAGATTTAATTGTCATAAATACCACGATGTAATTAGACCACAAATTGCATAAAAGGTTTATAAGAAAAAATCATTTAAAGCTTTGCAAATAAAAAATTAATCCTAACATACTTAGCCAAAAGATATAATATCATCTCATTTAAACTTTAATTTTTCTCTTTCAACCAAAATTTTTAGCCATCCTATCCCCTTCCCCCTTCAACCAAATAGTTGGACAAGAGAACCCCAATCCCAGGAACACTACGAGATTGTTTGGTTGCCTAGCTCATCTAAACTTGTGGGATGCAAAATTTGGATGTTTAGTTGTCTGCTCACAGGAATGATTTTTGCTTCTCAGCAATTAACGAGCTAATAATATTGTTAGTATATAATTAACATATATTAAATGATATTAAGAACTACGAGATAAATTAAGAACTTAAGAACTAAAAAACACAATAGATGCATATAATAAATATTAGGACGATTCATTATTTATCTATTTTTATCTCAGATAACATATCTACATATGAACAATCAAACACCATCTCACTATAACCAAATTAAATAAATATAAAAACTAAATAAAATTAAATAAATATAAAAACTAAATAAACATAAATTACGTACATCTAGCCACCTAATTATGTCACAAAATACAGGCAACTAATCGGGCCTGCCTAACTGATTAGCAGGCATACCGTTCAACTGTTCAAGCTCCTATATTTCAAATGGGCTTGGCTTGAATTCTGTAGATAGTTAACTTTCAGCCCAACTTCAGCATCATCCCCACACCCATCTCTTCGTCGTCGTCGCCTAAAACCCTCGCCTTCCTCTGCTTCCCCTTCACGCCGACGAGCAAGCAGGGCAGCACCGCAGCAGGCAAGGCAGAACCCCAAGGTGCCCTCTCCATTTCTCCCCACTTCTTCCTCTTCTCGTCCAATCTTCTCCAGAATTTTCCTTTTTGATACTTGCCTTGCGATTCCCCTGTATATCCGCGTGGTTCGCGAGGGATTTGGGCAAATCTAATCCTCGCGGCCGACCGATCTATCTCTGCCCCTCAGGCGGCGTTCGTCGGCGAGGCTTCGAGGCAAGGATGGTGGACGCGTGGTGGCCGCTTCTCGCCGCGGCGATCCCTGCGGTCGTGGCCGGGCAGGCCTTCCGCCGCGTCAAGCGGCGGCGCGACGAGGAGCAGCGCCTCAAGGCGGCCCGCGGGCGGGAGAAGAGCTCCGACGACGTCTTCGTCTGCGAGCGCGTATGCACCTCCAAGCGGATGCTGAAGAAGGTGGGCGCCTTCTCCAAGGACCCCATCCCAGAGACCTGCGTCACCGTCTGCGGCGTCTCCGAGCTGGACGCCTGCGCCGACGCCTGCGCGCGGACCGTCTGCGTCAACCAGCACCAGGTGCCCAACTGGAACGACGTCTGCCTCAAGAGGTGCCAGAGCGAGTGCCTCAAGCTCTCCTCCACCCTCATATAGCTCCCATGTACGCCCCATCGTTGTACCTTACCTTGTTTTAGGCTCCAACCATCAAGCTCTTACTCCTAATGCAATGCTTCCTGCTTATGAACTTCAGACAGCCGTAGGAATCGTTTTTAAGTCATGAGGAGTGCAATTAATCAATGGCTGATCCCAGTCATTTTGTGCCGCGCATTTGATCTTCGACAAATGTGTTGTCTGCAATTTAGACCAATTATGACTGTTAGGGATCATGTCTTCTCTCAGGCGTATCCGAGGTTGAGTTTGATCTTTGACAAATGTGGTCTACAATTTGGACCAATTATGACAGCTAGTTACCATGTCTTCTTTGCGTATCCGAGGTTGAGTTTGATCTTTGACAATTTGGACCAATTATGACTGCTTGGTGCCATGCCTTCTCTCTGCTACAGGTCGACTTTTTCGCCTGCCAAATGCCGTCCAAATTTATCTTATGGCCCTTTATTAAGTATGAGGTTGAGCTACCCATTTTGGATGATAATATTATCATGTTTAATTTAATATGTGCTTGCCTGAGGATGCTGATTCTGATATGAGATATCTTGTGCTATTTGTCCAAGTAGGAAATGTAGGATGTCTATTACCCCCAGAATTTGAACTAGTTTGGTGTATTAGTATCAGCAGTTTCAGAACTTGCTGAGGTGGTGGATGTTGCACGTCTGCATTGGTCTTCAGAGTTTAGAGCTAAGATTTTATGAGCATTGCCTGCTGGAGTTTCTACCTAGTGTTAGCATCCTAAGTGGTTAAAGATTTGTAGTTTATTGCTTCTGTTGGTGAAATATAGTCGTCCTTGGGTGTAGCAAAATGGTCAATTGACTATAATGCCCCCAAGTGGTAGCTACTCATTGGTCAATCCTCCTACCTTCTCATAGTTTTGAAGTTTAGGCCATAATCTGTTTGGGGAGAAGATGTTTCTTCGCTCCAAGAGCTTACACTACTCTTTTTATGACTCTATGTGCAGCATTTCCTGCTCCAGTTACTTTGTTGCTTATGAGCTTCAGAAGCTCGTTTTCTGCTCCAGTTTATATCTCTAGTAACTCAAGACATCGATGGATGTCCTTTTTATATCTCTAGAAATGAAGCGAGGGAATGGCACGTCCTTGTCATCATGTTGTTTTTTCTATTGATCATTGTGTGTCTGATCTTCGACAAAAGCAATGCTTTCACAATGTCGTTTTTTTCTACAGTTCGAACGCAGAATGGCAAAGGATCCATCTTTAGCACAAGGCCTCAGTAAAATGGGAGTACTAAGTAGATATAACTAAGTGCAGCGACGCAGGGCCGGTCGTGAGGGCCCAGGACAAAATAAAATCTATGAGCCCTTGTACTGATATAATAATAATATAATACTTAAATTTATATATGTATATATATATAATCTTATTGATACACAATTAAAAAACTTCAAAAAAAAAGGAAGAATAGATCTATTTGTGTTAATGCCAACTAATCCTATGTTTGTTCATCAAAAGCATGCACGTATGCGTTTCAAACATGAAAATTTATTAGGAAGAAAAATAAGTAAATTATATTAAAAATGCGGCATTGCTCGAAGTAATCCAGATAATGTATTTAATGGACAATACACCATATGTAGATAAAAAACTTAAATAGTAAGAATAAGAATTTGCAAAATATAGTAAGGAAGAACCTAAAGAGAGAAGAAAATTAAGTTGCTGATTAACTACATGAGATAAACTAAATATGAGACCCTTGGAATGTGGGGGCCAGGGCGGCCGCACTGCTGGCCCTGCCCCAGGGCCGGCCCTGCAACGACGGCCTTTCGTCGTAAGGGCAACATTGACTCTACTGGTCATGTTTACAAATGGAGATATTTGGACAAGGCGAAGGACAGGGCGACAGGCACGATGGTCTGAACTCTGAAATAATGTATCCTTCACAAGGCAACAGCGCCAGTTCGCCATGGACACGAGGTGAGCAGCAATGCAGCATTGCTCCCATCCATGCTCAGTGTGGGCACAGCTTCTATCATGTTCATCAGTGTCAACCTTGATCGCAGTTGCCCCCCATCTCCGGAAGCTAGACCAATTGACCAAACGCCAACAGATTCATATTTTTTTTTAGTTTTTTAAGAACGGAGCATGTGTATCCGTTTTTTTTAAAAAAAATTGATAAGCATGGAGCTTTTCTTAGCTTGATAACTACCGATACATTTTAGATTTAGGGGCTGTTTAGCAAGATTTAGATTCTAAGTGATAGCTAGTGAGTATCTAGTTAGTAAGAATTTAAAGAACCTAGATATTGGTTTATTTTTTAGATTATGTAACTGTTTATTTTTATAACCTGAAACAGTAATATAGACTGTTTGAGTGAATTTTAGATTAGTTCATTTTCAGATTATATAATTATATAAAACAATAACATAGACTGTTTGAATGGGTTCTAGATTACAAGAATAGCTGTTGTTGTAATAAACTTCTCGAAAGAGGCCCAAAAGGCCAATTAGAAGCCCATCGCACAAAGTCGGCCGTCCGATCAGCGCCTGTTGGCCCAGATCTATTTGGAGGGGGAGCATGGCGGGTCCAGGCCAAGGCAGCGTCGTCCTCTCCACGAGCTCAACACGGCCTCGGCGTCCGTGCGTGCGGCCACGGCCTTCGCCTCGCCCGCCTCGCCATGGCCTTGTCTTCTTCGCTCCTCCCCTTCCCCCCGCCTTCCGCAACCTTCCCCCGAGCCCGCCCCGCCGGGAGGGGCCGAGCCGGCGCCACCACCGGGAGGTTCATGGCGTGCTCCTCGCCCCCGCCCGACGTCGTGGTCACTCGCGAGCGGGGGAAGAACGCCAAGCTCATCGCTGCGCTGGTAAGCTCGCCACGGGGAGTTCTCGCATTGTTCTTCTGTATCAAAAGCTATGGGTTTTTGGAGAGAGAGAGAGAGAGAGGGAGAGAGAGAGAGAGAGAGGGAGAGAGAGAGAGAGAGAGAGCAGGGGATTGGTTCGAGGGAGGATGCCACAAGGCGATTCTCTTCCATGTTGGTTTTGTGGCACCCTTCGAAATTCTGATGAATTTTAGCCTTAGGATTTTAGGTGGTCGACTGTAGAGGCGGATTTACGGGTTAATTATTCCTTTTAGGTCATGGGAGGCTCCCTATTTGATGTGAGCTTTCAGAAAATGTACTGATTTCCATCGACGAGAAGGTTGACATTGCTAGATGTGAGAGATTCGGGGCTAACTCTGTTGAACATGGTGCCACGTACTAATGGAACTCATCACTTAGTCTGTCTACAACTGGCAGAAGCTTGGAGCTTTGCGTTAGCTGTTCCGCATTGCAGTCCAGTTTTGTTTGATTTGAAATGGAATGCTATGTTTGGGAAATCATTTATCATTTTGTTAGTAGAAATCTTTTGTCTGAGCATACGTCCCTTCTTTCAATGTTCACTCCTTTCATATGAGTTGGCATATCATCTGCATTGCCGATCTTGTTTCATTAGCTTGAAAAACTTCCCAGGATGGTGTGACTCTCATTGTTTTGTATGATCATTGCCCTTCTTGAAATTTTATTCTAGGATCTTGGATCTAGTTTATGAGATTTCCTTTTATTCTCTGGTGTTGCATAGCTTTTCCGATATATCATTAGTATAGAGCATGAGCTCAGAATTTATCTAGTTATGCCTAGTCTTATTCTAACTTTGTATGTATTCAACTGGACCATGGATGCTATTAAGTTTGAAGAAGCGTGTTCTGAATGGGGTGCCGCCGCCGCCTTTTATTCCCTTAGAAGGAGACTCAATTTGTATCTGCACAGTTTTGCAAAGTTCAGAAATAAGTATTCCCTTTTTATTATGCATATTATTGCTATCCAGCTTCCATGCCCATTTTCTAATTGAATTTTGTAGGAAAAGCATAATATACAAACTCTGGAGCTTCCTCTTATTAAACATGTTGAAGGCCCTGATACAGATAGGCTTGCTGCTGTCTTGCGTGGTAAGTGGTCCAGTCTTTCTTTTTCCAGCAATGTAGCATTTCATATTTTCATGTATGCATCCTAGTTTCTTGCCTTGTAGGCTTGTACATCAATTTGCTCCAGCATATAGTATATTGTCATCTTACGCTATAACATAAAAAAGTTTTCCATAGTTTAGTCACTTTATTATTTTGTATTTACAGATGAAAAGTTTGACTGGATCACTATAACATCTCCTGAGGCAGCTTCTGTGTTCCTTGAGGGATGGATGTAAGATTCAAACATATTGCAATTATTGTGTGCAATGTTGCTACACAAATATAAATTATGTGCCATTTCACACTTCATTCATCATAAGTTGTGGGATTTCTGGATTTGTGGAGACATAGGTTTGTGCATTTTCTGTCATTTGCTTGTTGTCTAGCCCAATATATCATGTGTTTCATATCTCCTTCAATTGATCCATTATTCCATGACACACCAGAACAACCCAAATACAATCCGAAACCACCATATTTAACATAAGTTACATAACAACCCTACAATATCAGGGCTGCCGGAAGTCCTAAGGTACGAATAGCAGTTGTTGGAGCAGGTACCGCGAGAATTTTTGATGAAGCAATGCAATCTGATGACAGATCCCTTGAGGTTGCATTTTCTCCATCCAAAGGTATCTTCCCTCATACAATGTAATTACTACTAGTTGCACTTCAAAGACTTCATATTGTTTCTCATATAGTCATATATTGAAGACTGGGAACTGTTTTTCAGTCTGTAAGATACCTTTTTTAAATTTTGTATTTCATCAGCCATGGGTAAAGTTTTGGCTTCAGAGCTTCCAAGGACCACTGAAACTACCTGTAAAGTGTTATATCCTGCATCTTCAAGGGCTGGTCATGAAATTCGTGAGTCAGATTTTTTTTTTACATTAACTAATCCTTCTGATATATCCTGCATCTGCGAAGGACTCAGTGGTTTCTTTTTGCCTTATCCTTGTGGTTTTTATTTTCCACAAAAACTGCAAATGCATTAAATCTTCAGGCATCATCTTAACTAATCCTGCCGTGGAATGCAGAGAACGGGCTATCAGATCGAGGGTTTAAGGTGACAAGGCTGAACACATATACGACTGTACGTTTTCTCTTATATTAAATGATTGTGTTTACTTTTAAAATTTTTATTCACTTACTTTATGGCGTGGCGTTTTTATCACTTCTGTTATGCACTCTGGACCTTGTTATATTTATCTACAATTCAACTTGATTCTCTTACCTGAATCTGATAGTGTCATATTTAGCTTGATAAGGTTGATTGCGACATATTTTACCTTATAGAGATTTTGTGTTTTAAGAACCAGAAAGTAACTTTCATGGATTTCATATTATCTTCTCAGAGTATATGTGCACGTGAACCTTGGATTTTTTTCTTTAACCTGTGAAGTGGCTTTACATACATACAGGTTCCTGTACAAGATATCGATCCATTAATTTTAAAGCCTGCACTTTCAGTTCCAGTTGTTGCAGTAGCTTCTCCTTCTGCTCTCCGGTAACTATATTTTGTGTATTTGGGTGCATCTGAATAAATTCAAACTGTGCTCATATAATATTTAGTATACCAGTACTCCATAATTAGATGGTTCAGGTAAGTTACTGTGTGATAGATCCCAAGATGCTACATTGAAACACGACATTCTATTTGGAGATGATTCCTTCTGTTTTATAAATGGGCATACTGACAAGCACATAACAAATTTATTCATACATAATGTAAATTAAACTTGAAATATGTTATTGCTAATTCTCTGTCTCCCTGGGCTGACTTTATTCGTTACATTTTTCCATCTCACTTCCTTTTTCACAGTGCTTACTTTCTTCTGCACTGTGGGTTAATCCTGATGATGCAGAGCTTGGCTAAATCTCGTTTCACAAGTTGACAATTGGGGCAACTCCATTGCTTGCATAGGCGAGACGACTGCCTCAGCAGCTAAGAAATTTGGCTTGAAGAACATATATTATCCTACCACCCCAGGACTTGACGGGTATGCACACATCATGATGCCTTTTGAATAGCATTATCCAATTGCCATGGACACGTCTGAATGTTGGACATTCAGAACTGATGTTCCCAGGGTCACTTCATATATTATGAAGCAAACTTGAATACTGTGTTATCCATTTGCAATTTTGCATTATTTCCATGTTTTTGCACAGGTGGGTTGAAAGCATCCTTGAAGCGCTCAGAGCCCATGGGCAATCAAAATAGGTCCTCTCTTGCCCTCGTGGGTTCTCTCCTTGAATTTATTGGGTTCTTTCGCCATATCCTTTCTCCGTTTCTACTCTAGGCCCCAGGGTGTTGAAGACGGTCACGCCGGAGGTTCGTGATGTTTTGTGGCGGCTGTGGTTTGAACTCTGTGCTTCCTTGACTAATCGATCACAATTCACACACCTTTCCGTTTCTTATTTGAGATGAGAAACCCAAGCGGCAACTACTGTAGAGCTACTTGTAAATTGTGAGCTGTGTAGTGTAGCATCTGAACAAGTGCTGCGTAGCAGACTTGTACCTCAAATTGTTCTTTTATGGTATACCAAGAGTTGCTGAATGCAGACTATATATAGATATGGATTAATTTTAATACCTCAAATTTAGATTATATATAGATATGGTATACCTCAAATTTTAATATCTATATATTAAAATTGTTCTCAGTTAAAGTAAACGTTAAACTGATTACTGAATGCAGACATGTGTGGTTCTTGACTTCTTGTACTGGGATACTAATAAACCACAGGTGTTACTCATTTGAGAGGACTAAAGCTGCACTAGTCAGGTCATTAATTCTCAGACAGGTGCTCGTCGTGGAAAATCTGCCGAGATTATCAAGTAAACATGTGCCGTCCAGGGTTCAGGTGACGATTTTGGTCCCGGTAACTGGCCTAGCCGCTGGTTACGGTGGTAACCGGTACGGTTACTCGCTCAAATCGCACAAAATCTAAAATCCAAAATTTTGAACTGAACGATAACAGATTGGTAATCGCATTGGCAACCGGTCAGTAAATAACTGATTATTTTGTGTGAAAAAGCCGATTGAATTTAAAAAAATACAAAAAAGAAAAAAAATATAGAAAATATAGAAAAATTCAATTAAATTTATAAAAAATATAGAAAAAATCAAGAAAAATGTAGGAACATAAAGAAAAATTTTAATGCAATGATAAAAACATTTTGTATGATATTTACTATTTGTTGGTTGAATTAAATGGTAGATAATTATAAATTTAGTAATACCATTTTTGTGAAAAAACAAAAAACAAAAATGGGCTATTCCGCATGGCCAATTTTTTTTTTGCCACTATTGTTGTGCTCTAAAACCATTCCAAATTTTAATATTTTTAAAAAACAAATTCACTAAAAATCATCATAAATCACCTGATATTTATACGATTTTTTTGAATTGTTCTAAAATTTTAAATTTAAATTTAAATATTTAACCAACCGGTTGGTTTGCCCATAGTGATCATCGGCGGATGCTCGATCTTTGAACCTTTTTGAAACAAGTTGTGAAAGGTAGAAGATGGATGAAGCTAGTGTTTATGATAATTATCTGAGAATTCATATGAACGGATTAAATGCTAAATAGTTGATAACCGATTTTAAAATATTTTTATAAAAAATATATTATTAAAAAGTTTGAAAAGTGTCTGAATTTAATCTAAGACAAACTAAAAAACGGTATACCCGTTCAACTAATTGGACTTGTCCTCACTCGAATAACCGCACCCGCACGGTAGTTGTGGGCGTTGGAATGGCACGGTCAGTTGCGTCTTAATAGAGAATCTCCAGATAAGTTGCAGCCACGATCTGAATGGAATACCGTGCAAAATGCCACGGAATCTCTGTCCTCTTCTGCGCTCAACCAAACAAGATTCCAATGTTTAGGAGTCTACTCACTCGAGTTTACTACTGCCATCATCCAAAAATCTTCTACTATAATATATATATAGTTTTGTGAAATTTACATAGTTTCGAGACCAAGAAAAAATAAATTATATTAGTTGCATTAAATAGTCACATTGATCCTGATACACATGGCTTAAGAGCTGTGCATGTAAGACTAATTAAGCTATGACTACTGTGGGGGATAGCCCCCGGGTAGGCCACGTGGCGGTTTTCTGGCCACGTGGCGCGCGGGCAGGTGGCTGCGCGGCCCACCCCTGGGCGCAACGCCAGGCGGGGGACCCACAGCACGCACGCGCGCGCCAGCAGGAGTCAGACTCGGCCGAAGGGGTAGGAACGCATTAAATGCGACTGGACTGAAAGCGGACAGGAGGCAATCCGGCGCGTCAGAAGATCACCCGTCGGGCGGCGTCAGCGCAGAGGGCAGGTAGGGAATTGGCGGCACGCCGCGTCCCATCTGGGCGTGCCATGTCCTATCGGCGTGCTGCCCCGTAGACGTTTAGCTGTTGTACAATAGGTTACACCCAACAAGGGTATAAATAGCAGGACGTTCGCCTTAGAACGGACGCTTTTGGGAGACGGCTTAGACGACTCTTAAAAGAAGAGAGGCTCCTTCAAGCAAGGACGGCTTC
>KE373029.1:0-11904 GCA_000418225.1 Zizania latifolia | reverse complement strand
CCGGCCTTTGCGGCAATCATAAGGCTGACCCCTGACCTCGTCGACGAGATCCGGCGGGCGGAGGAGTCCGGTAGCGGCGCTCGCATCAAGTTCAACCCTAACATGTACAACTCTTCGGAAAACGTGAGCTCCCCTCTCCATCTCACTCTGTCGTTTAATTCTCTTCCTATGAGCCACGTCTAAGTAATAACCTAGCCAATTTCGATATCCTGCCTTTTATGGCATATCGTAAGTTCATAGCTCGAGATTTTTTTCAGAGGGACCAGTTTTTGTTTGTTCCTGTAATACCGTTCCTGAGTTTGGTTTAGTTCACTGTGTAGTTTGCATTCATATTGTTCAAATTTACTGTTGGGTGTTCGAGATACTCTGAATTGTTTGAGCATGATGGCGTGTTAGCCCAGCTATTGTTAGGATCATTAAATTTCACTGTGCCATGAGATGTTCTTAGGCACTTTGTTTTCAGTGTGGGCCTCCATGGTCATGCCAATATTCTATTCAGGCAGGTTTACCTGCAAATTTTGCTTAGGATTGTTTAAATCCAGCTCCTTGCTTATTATCAAGTGATTATTCTTCATTTCTTTGGCAGATCATGTTGTAGTTTGGTTGTGTGAGCTCCAGTAGGGTTTGGTTATCTCAAATAGGACATGCAAAATCCAAAATGTCAAATCTCTTCTCCTGTGAAGACCCTTAGTATTCTTATCTTTCTAGCTTACATGACATGTTACCCTAGTGAAAGTGTAGTTTACTAGTTTTATGTCTCGTTGCTTTCATTTATGAATCCTAGTTCAACTGTCTGTTTTATTTTCTAAAAAAACCTAGCATGCTGCTTAGATACAACAAATTTTTCTTTTGTTGTCTACTTTTCTGTCTTTGTCTTTGTTTTGACAAGATAGGTTTATGGATGTAAATTTGTCAACTATTTCTATTTCAGTAGCTAGATCAATTTTAGGCTTTGAAAGTTACTTGGGAATTTCAACTGGTTCACAAATTCTGCACTAGCACAATGGGGTTTATGTTTTTGGAAATGGATACATGTTTTTTTGTGTGCATGAAGTGAACAGTAAGGTCTCATGAAATTGATGCATATTTCTTCTGTGTGTGAGAGAGAACAGTAAGGCAGTTCCTAGTGGGCTTTTTGACCCTTTCTGGTATGCATTTTGACAATACTAGATTAGTCCAACTAAATTCATACACTGAGTAAAATATGTTCTACATGTAAGTACTCCTGCATATTCAATTTGTTGAATTGAGTACTGACAAGCTTTTTTCCTGCCAGATTATAGATGTTGGTGGTAAAGAATTCAAGTTTACATGGGCATCTGAATGTGGTGAATTATGTGATATTTATGAAGAATGCCAGAGTGGAGTGGATGGAAATGGATTGCTTCATGAATGTGGCTCTGCTTGGCGCAAGGTGAATGTGCAGCGTATTTTGGATGAATCAGCAAAGAACCTTGTGAAAATGCGGTCAGAGGAGGCTGAACGTCTCTCAAAATCTCGAAAGTTTGTCTGCTTCCCCTGTTTCATAACTCTCTTGGTCTACATTGATGGATAGATTTTTTCTCAAAGTTTCTGTTTTATCTTGTATGATTTTATGTCATTTTTACATCTTTTAATTTTGTCTATTATAGATCCATTGTGCTGGACCCTGCAAATCCATCTGTCAAGAGTCAGGCCAAATCAATGGCTGCTGCAGCTGTTGAAGGTTCATGCTCTGAACTATGATTCCGTGTTCTTTTTCACCAAGGATTATGATTTGAATTTCTACCTCAGATTTGCATTTGTACTTGAAACTTGTGAACTATTTTGTGCACATTAGTATATGACTGAACTCAATTACTTGCATCGGATCAGTAGTGTGTAAATATCCTTGATATATTTATGTTCAATAGCAATGACAGTTCCAAATTTATTCTCTGGATCTTTGCTTATTGTTAATTAGAGATTGTAATGCTAAAATTTTGTTAGATCCCAGGGTATATAATTTAATGTTGTTATCTCTTCCAGGTAATATGCGGCGGATGAACTGGAAGCAGAAGAAAGAGTTTTTCAAGAAGAATAAAGGTTTCAGTCTTGTTGACCTTCCCCGTTTTGTTGTTTCATTTCCACATCTATGCATGTTCTTCCACTAAGGGGACACACATAGCTAACTGCAATGTTGTCCATTGGCCTACTCCAGCTGCTGTTATTGCTCCAACCAAATCAATTTCCAAAGTGAAGCTGTCAAACAGTATACTGAAAGGGAGTTTCTCCACTTCACCAGCGCTTTCTCCTGAGCAACCTGGACTGAGGATTCCTTCACATCCTGTTGGGTCAGATGCAAATAATGAAGTCATAACACCTTTTGATCCTTTTGATTTGAATAAAGATGAAAATAGCAAAGTTGAGAAATCAACCCCAAATAGGATGTCTCAAGGAATAAATCGACGAGCAAGTGCTATTTCTGCAAGTATTGATGATAATACAACTGAACTGCGAAGCCTTTTGATATCTGTACTCTCAGAAAATCCAAAAGGAATGAATTTAAAGGTACACACACACACACTCTCCATATATTGAGATGCTATGTGGATACAATTTATAGATAATACCAACATAACTCAAAAGTGTCTATAGTGCTCTGTACAGGTACAACACTGTAGTGGCTTGCTACAGCCGCTATGGTCCATTACTATCGTTGTAACACATGTGTAAGGTAGTTGATGATGCGGTGAATAGATTATGTATCCACATGGTCCATTTGTTAGATGTTCTTGCCAATTTTCATTTTGGATTCATTGTGCCATGCCTCCCAGCACACACTACAATTGTGGTGGCATGCTCCCAAGGGAGGTAAGTTTGGTGGTGATCCTTGCCTTCCTTGGGTAAGGTGACAGTATTGCTGTCAGACCTTAAATGATTGTTTTGTGTAGGCAACTGATGTAGTAGCATCAATGGCTCTTGGGGACAATG
Organism: Zizania latifolia; assembly: GCA_000418225.1. NCBI lineage: Eukaryota > Viridiplantae > Streptophyta > Magnoliopsida > Poales > Poaceae > Zizania > Zizania latifolia. The sequence continues at coordinate 8,952 of KE373029.1, read as the reverse complement.
ATGCTGTGCTGCACACCTTAAATTCTGCATTAAGTGTCATTTTAATTCATGATTGATCCTTTTGAATTTTGTAGTATATTGATTTCAGTTCTGTACATAATATATGTTGTAATATCCATAGTTAGGTAGATGGCTTTGGTTTTGTAAACCTGTTTACTTATTTCATAAAGATTTGCTTCATGGGCAATTAATGTTTACAACATGTGTTGAAATACATGCAGGCCCTGGAGAAAGCTGTCGCAGATGCATATCCGAATGCTTCAAAGAAAATAGAGAGTATCATCAAGAATGTAAGCGGCAAACATTGCTCACCACCTCTTTTCCTATAAAGAAACAGTAGCTCTATATTTTGTCACATACTTAATACATTTATTATCCTTCCAGATTGCAAATTTCCAAGCACCAGGGAGGTATTTGCTCAAACCTGGATTGGAAACAGAAAGATCTAAAAGGCATGCATCTGGCCGTGGAATGTACAATTTTTTATCCTTCAAGTTCAATACCTTGTTTTCATGGGATAAATGAACATTGTTTTCATAAAGATTTCTCCTGTGTTTTTGCAACTCTCTTCCACAAACATCTGAACAGTCATCTGTTGATGTTCCTAACAGATCTACCGATGATAACATTGAGGAAGCTGCACCAAGCTTACAAATGGATGATCCTGATATATTCGAGAGGATTGATATTGTAGGCTCACCAGACGGAAAAGTCAATAACGATAGTGACCGTAAAGCAGGCACATCTAGTGAGAGCGGAAGTGATAGTGATAGTGATAGTGAAAGCAGTGACAGTGGAAGTGACAGTGGGAGTCAAAGCAGAAGTGCTGCAAGTGGCAGTGGGAGCAGTAGCGACAGTGATAACAGTGATGCTTCATCAAGCAGTAAGGAAGGATCCGATACATTTGTAGATATTACGAGTGATGATGACAAAGGAGAAGCACACAGAAAAGCAGCAGATGAACTTAAATTGTCTTCCTCGCCAAGAGATTTGACAGCACTGGATGGTGATGATGAGCAAATTGACATTGGAACAAACCTGGAGTATAAGAGTACATCACCACAAATTGATTTGAACAATTTTAATAACAACAATGATGAGACTGCATATACAACTTTACCAGCTGATAACTTCGATCCAAACCACTTAGACAAGCCACCAGAAATTCCAGGAAGCAAGAACACGGTAAATACCAGCATAGATCCTAGTAGAATTGATAGCAAGTATCCAGCAAATAAAATGTCTTATGAGGACCTTTTTGGCGACTCTTTAGCACCAAGTAGCGAAAACTTACCCAAGGAAGAAACCAGCAAATCCACAAAGCAGCATGGTAGTAGGAGAAAATCAGTATCAGAGGATGGATCAAATCATGGCCAAGCAAGGATCATTGAGAAAGGTGCCAAACCCAACTTGAAAAGATGCTCTGGCAATGAGAACTCGAGCACAATGCCTGAAAGTGCCAAAAGGGCCAAGGCTAATATATATCCTGGAGCTACTACTTCAGTTTCAGATCATAGGCAAACTTTACCTCCTGACAAACATGTGAATGAGAGGCTGAGCAAGGAGACAGGGAATGTTAGCTGGGATGCACATAGCGATCTTCATGCACAGGATAGCAGTCCTGCTGTGAAAGGAAGACCTTTGGCTTCTGGAAATTTACAAAAGATAAATCAAAGCCCAAATGTACTTAACCAAACAATGCACTCAGAGAGAACACAAGAAAAAGTTGATAAGTCAATTAACAAGAAAAAAGCAGATAAAAAGCATAAACCTTGGAATAGTTTGGATGGTAACCTTGGGAGGGTTTCACATGCTGAAGGCCAATATGTCAATTTTGATGACTCTGATGATTCTGCCACAAGAAAAAGAGCCAGACATGGGGTAACCCAAGTTGAGGATAAAATGCTCAATCGTTTCAAGGATGCTAACATTGATGTGAATTCCATGATTTCAGCCAAAAGCGCCAAAGGAAATGTTGGAATTGATGATGTCACGCCTTTTCCTGATTCGAACGAAAGTAATGGTGAGCCATCAAATTTGCAGAGAAATAATGACGAGAGATCACCTCATGGGAAAAAGGTGCTTCAGAGAGAGCTTTCAGATCTTGAATTGGGTGAATTTCGTGAGGCTTCTCTGGAAAATGAGACAGGGAGGACAAGGAAGCAATTTGAAAGAAATAATTCTTCCAAATCACTTGATGGTAAATTAGCTATTGTGGATAACTCCTTTCCCAGTACGAACAGAAAGGCTGCTCTGTCCACTTCTCATGATCAGAGGAAACCATCGCCACGAGAATTTGGTATTGGAGGTAATATAAATCAGGAAGGATTCCCCAAGAAGACACCTGGATATGATTTTGATAATAATAGGTCTCAGCAAAGAGGAAATGTTCCACAGGGTCAGCAATTTCCAAAGGCCAATAATCCAGTTTCTGAGATTGTATTACATTCAGATCAGTCAGGAGAAAAACCAGGAAAAAGGGAGGCACGGATGGTATATGGTGGAATGTCAGATCATGTGGATCCAAAGAAGAAAAAAACTACCCCCAAGCTTCCTCAGAATGGTAGTAGGAATGCCATAGGATCTGGAGTGCAGAAATCTATTTCCCCTGCAGAAAACGAGGAAAGAAGTAGGGACAATTCTTTGATTGAGAATGAGACCAGTAGGAAGAGAAGGGAAAGTTCTTCAGATGAAGATAATTTATTTTTCTCAAAGTATGATAAAGATGAGCCAGAACTAAAAGGTCCAATAAAAGATTTCTCACAGTAAGTTGCAATATCCTTGATGCAGTTATTTATGAAAATTATTTGTCCAGTTTTGTGGTTTGTTTAATTACCAAAGTTGGATTAATGTGAACATGTGGTTCTTCTAAGCCTATGAGGCTATGACACCAGAATGTTGAACTTCTTCAAAGCCTTTCAATCCTAGGCAAGTTGGGATAGGCTAGAGTTGAAACCCAATCTTAGGTTCCATCTTTAATTGAGTGGCTAGGTTTTTCATTAACTCGTCAAGCCTATCACAACTTTTTAGAGGAAAGGGACCCTCCATCTTTCTTTACTAGGCTTAGGACCTGTTACGTTGAGACAACATATGCGGAGTTAGCAGAATGTTGAACCATGAACATATTTTATTGTAGTCAAATGATGAGTTAGTTACCTGGTCTACAGCCTACATCTGGATGTTTCTTAGCGCATTTCAACTTTGTTTTCTGACTTTCTCTTAAGCTTTACACTTTTGGTTGTGCTCACCATCCGTTTCCTTCTTTGAACTGTAGAGATGTTTACACTTGGAAGTTGGAAATTTCAGGTCTAGATCTATAAGAATATTCTCCTGTTACGGGATGTTTGGACTTACCAGTGAGCTGTGTCCTGCCATCTCAGTGGTCTGAAACAGTATATGTTTATAGGTGTTACGGTTAATCTAACATTTGAGCAATGAAATTCTATTGGTACTCCATGCCAATAAAAATTATTAATTTTGTCCAAAATCACACTATGCAAACTGTTGTAGATACTGCTGCACGATGGCATGTGTCATTTGAAGTTTCTATTATTTTTGCATAAAAAACTAACAGATTATCTTCTTTTTCAGATACAAAGATTATGTGCAGGAGTACAATGAGAAATATGAGGTTTACTCCTACTTAAACAGTCAGATCGAGAAAACTCAGTATGTGTTAATTTTCTTATTTGAAGTATCCTTAATACTCCATTTTCTTGTGTTCCATAGTTCATGTTGCAGTCTATTTCTATAACCGACATGCTTTTTTGTACAGATCCGAATTTCTAAACATTCAGGAGGATCTTAATGTTGCTAAAGAAAGAGATAAGGATCTGTATTATAACATTTTGGAAAGAATCAGAGACATGTATCATGAATCGGGCACAGTATGTCTTCTGCCTGCCTTTCCCTATATGATCATTACTATGGCTTGCTTAATCATTAGTACATGCCTATCTTCAGTTTTTTCCTTCACCAACTTGAAAGGGACCAAGCCTTCCATCTATCCTATTCTATTATCCATGTTCAAATTTCTCTCTGCATCATAATCTGATATTTAACTTCTGGTTAGGTAGGGGAGACATAAATCAATAACTTTGCATCCACTGATTCTGATTGTGGACTTATATCCTGCAGAGGCACAAATTGATGAAGAAGGTCTTTCTATTGCTACATGAAGAGTTGCAGGTGTGTTCTCCAGTAGTTTAATATGCCCACTGATCCCAGCAAATTTCTCTGCCACTTCAGTTTGCCGTTATATGGATTTCTCTTACTTGGTTTTTTTTTATGCATCCATGCTGATTTTCTTTTTACTATTTCCCCTTCTTCCCTAGATTATCAAGAGAAGAATTAAAGACTTTGCAGAGGCCTATTCAAATGAGTAACTGTTGTACCGTCATAACATGTGAGTTGTGTTTGAAGTAATCTTTTCCCAAAGTGCGTTGGAACACGATTCACGGACAACCAACCCTAGTCTGCCATTCATCATCAACTCTGAAGAAATTGGGTCCTTGGCGATAAGCTTGCTTTTGTAGAAGCACACGCATAGCTTGAAGTATTCATTCAAAGGAATTTACTACTGGAAGGAAAGCTGAGGAAAATTCATGGTTGGGTGGACCCTTTGCCGAATTTCGTAGCAATCACGATGGTGGAACGTGATCCAGATATCAAGATCAACACCTCCACACCACCTGAAAGCCTAAGCAGGCGAAACTCAACTTTTATGGAACAGATCTGGTAATGTTCGAAGTGGCATTACAACAATTTTGCAGGTAGATTGGCACTATGACCGAGCGGCCCCCTTTGTAGATGCTTTGCTTCTCCCACTGTAAAAAAGGGCGAGATCTCTCCCCTCATCGATGTTTCATCGTGTACATTGCCTTTGTATTAACTTATCAGTGTCAAACTGAATTACTGAAGCCATTGACCTGTACATATCTGCAGAACCCCAGAATCAAATAGAAAAGTTTTGAAGGTGAGATAAATCAAGGGCAGTGTTCCTCTCGCAGCTATTTGATTCTTCAATCTCACATATTTAGAATCTCTCTAGCTTTCCTGCCTGCTGTCGGCGGTTTTTACATTTCGTTTGAATTTCATCAAATTTCGTTTGAATTTCGACGGAAATTGGGTGACGTTGACGAAAATCGACGAAACTGGAAAGAAACTGTAAATTTTGGGTGTCGCTACACGTGGAAGCACCACGGGTCCACGACAGATCTGTGGCCTTTTATCAGGTCACGTCGTAGGCCTCTATCACATCTCAATCCGTACAAAACCGTCGGATTCCATCGTTCAAAAGGAATGCTCAATCCATAGAAAACAGATTGATGTCTTCTCTAATTGAACCCTTTTCCACTTTTCCAATCGAATCCTCTAATTGAAACCAACATATAAACCTCTATTAATTAAAGGGAATTTGATTTTTTGGCGCTCACAAAGAAGTGAGCCGCTTATTTAACACTATGTCATGTTATATACGAGATTATTTCACTACCAAATAGTTTTCTATAATAATTGTCATGTCATAGACATTATATATAAAAACTATATCTCTAATAAATGCTTTATTTAAAATAAATTATCGTTCAATCACTTTTTCATCTCAGGGGATGTGATACGAGAACTTCTCAGGAGATCACCCATCCTGTGACTACTCTCGCCTGAGCACGCTTAACATCGGAGTTCTTTGAATTCTGTACTAAGTTGCTCGCATTCCTTTCACAATATTTTCTTCTTTGTTTATCGTGTAAAATTAGTTTCTTGTATAAGAAATAGTTTTTTTCTCTTTAACTCTATTGTCATACCATATTTTTCTTATATGATACACTAATTAATTATATGGAAACCTTCTAATCATTCTATTAGGACTGCTTATAGGTTTAGTTTGGTATTAGTTTTTGGCTAACATAAAAGATATATAGAATACATGGTGTTTAACGTGGGAACTATGAATAAAGGCTAGTTTATAGTAACATAAAAACTATGTGTCTAGTATTAAGAATACTCTAATTCAATTATGATTAAATGGTTAAGTCTTCCTACCGACGAATCATCGAATTTCACATTAATTTCACGTCCTTTTACGGGGAAAAAAAGAAAAGAAGTTATAGCTGTGGGGTGGGGTCTGGCCCCACTTGACAAGGCCACGTCTTGTCAGCCGCTCGCTCCACGCGTCGCTGGGCCCACTCCTCCACGCCAACCCGGCGAAAGCACCGCCTCTCTCTCTCTCTGGATTCTGGAACCCTGATCCCCGCACTGCGCCACCATCCGACTCCTGAAAGCGGAAAAGGCGCAAAAGCTTCCAGAAGCGTCCCCAAAACCGCCCGCGGCGATCGGGGCGCGCAGCCGGCGGCGAAGCGGGAGGGAGCTGCTAGGGCTGGCCCGCCTCTAGCGCCGGAGATGGACGCGGGGGAGAAGGTGCGGTGGCGCTTCTCGGATGGCAGCGTCGCCGACCTCATTGAAGCCCGAAGTCTCCGCGGCACCACCGTAAGGCCCCTTGCGATGTCTCGGGGCGTCTGTCCCCTTCATCTTCTAGGCTTCGTAGCATTTGTTGGTAGCTTTTGGGGGCGGCGCGAATTGGGGGATTCGTCGGGGCTCTGTGCGGTGGACGGGTTCGCGGGGGACGAATCGCTCGAGCAGGAGCAATTTGTTTTTGGTCGGCTCGCGTTGGATAAAGCTGGGTTCGCATTTTTCGAGCTATGTTCCTCGATCCGCTTGAGATTTTCAAGGGTTTATGGACGTGGGGGTAATATCCTGTCATCGGTGGCTGTTTGAGCCTTCTGTTGTTTCCATAGCGTGTTGCACGGATCCGGTAGCGTCGGAGGATGGTTCTGGTGCTACTAATAGCTTGACTACTTGTAATCTGCGACGGATGCAGTTGCTTGCTTCCGCCGTTGGTTGAAGATTTAGGACACACGAGAGGTTCGAAGGTGAGTGACCTGCCAGTATGCAGCAACACTTGAAGGTGATTCAAGGTGGAGAAACATTAGTTAAAAGGGGGCAACCTTAATACTGCCTCCGCTGACGTTTTCGACATCAATACAACCTTCAATACACATGTTTATGCTACTTTTCCTTATATTTATAAAAACTATTAAAAATATAACTATATGGAAGTATTTTTCATGATAAATCTATTGATATCATTTTCACATATCAATTCCTAATATTTTTTAATATATTAATGATTTAAAATTTCAAGACTTGACTGCACACATTCTAGGATGTCATCCTTTTGAGAACAGAGGTAGTAATCCGTTCTCAATGGTGGAGATAATTTTAGTACTTCAATCCAACTTTTAGCACTTTGGCACTTTTGCATAATAATGTTTCTTCTTTGGCCTTGCATTCTCTGATGCATCTGTAGAGGACTCGAGGTATCACCGTATGTGTTGTAGGTGTGCAGCATAAATGTTTAGATGCAGGTAATGGTTTCTTCTTTTCCAGGACATCAATAAGAGAGTGCAATTCCATTCTTCTCTAGTACAAAGGCTTGCTTTGGAAAAGGAAATGGAGGTATGTGAGTATCTTTTTCTTGTTGTTCATCATGCCACATATACTGATTTCCTCACAAGGACATGGAATACATTATTCCTGTGTTGGAAATTATATTGCTGTTCAGAAAAATACTGAAGTTGATTACTTTTTTCTTGCCTTTTACGTCTCGGCCTTTTTGGTTTTTATGCTATATAACAGGGTCACATAGGTTGTGTCAATGCTATTGCGTGGAATTCGAATGGCTCACTTCTGATATCAGGATCAGATGATACTAGAGTAAGTTTCTGAACTAAGTATGGTTGGGATGATTTTACTAATTTCTTTATTCTTTTGTCATGTCCTCTTCATTAGTTACCACTTGAACTCTAATTCTCCTCAATAAGTCAACATTATATTGTACTATGCATTGTTTTCAGAGATATGCACACTTTTTTTTGCATCCGAATGCCATATTGTGCTACTTTTATAAGGCTAAATTACTATGTTCATAATCCAATTTAATTGTCTGTCAAACATAAGGGGTTCACACTTCACACTTCACAATGAGTTTCCTTCCTTTACCAAATTCAACTATTTGTTAAGCTGAAACTATGGGGAAAAACTTATATGAATGACACTAGGCGATTTTATTGCAAAAGAGATGTTGCTCAGTAGGCAACGTAAGTTGTAGTTTTCTATGTGGCTGGCAATCAGAGATTTTGAGTGATGATTAAATTGAGTGTTGTATGGACTTCTATTCTGCAGATCGGCATCTGGAGTTATGCTAATCAAGAGCTGTTGCATGACATTGATACGGGCCATTCAGCAAACATATTTTGCACAAAATTTGTCCCTGAAACATCTGATGAAGTAGTAGTCTCAGGAGCAGGAGATACAGAGGTACAGCCTTTCTAATGTTCTCATTTTTCTGCCATTCTGGTCCCAGGTGTTTTGAGGCTCCTTTTTTTTATAGTTTTGCTGGTTCTTTTGCAGGTTCGCGTTTTCAATTTGTCTCATTTAGGTGGAAGAAGACCTAGAGAAATTTCTATGGAACCAGCAGCAGTTTACCGTTGTCACTCAAGGCGGATCAAGAAACTAGCTGTAAGACTGCTTGTTATGACCTTTGGAATTTAAAACTCCAGAACATGAAGGGAGTGTTGTTTTTGTGTTGCATCATCTTGACATAGGTCTGGTAGTTCATGAATGAACTGGTGTTGGAGGAGAGAGAAAATGATGTTCTGTCCTTAAATCTTTACACAATTAGAGATGCCGTCTAGTATCTCGCGGATTGAGATTTCCCTCTTCAATATAATTCTCTGCTTGGTCTTCATCCATTCAATTCTTTTTATTGTTTGCTACATGTAGGTTGAAACAGGCAACCCTAATGTAGTGTGGAGTGCAAGTGAGGATGGAACTCTAAGACAGCATGATTTTCGGGAGTGCAGTTCCTGTCCTCGTGCAATGTCTGCTAATCAG
>KE373028.1:265747-281784 GCA_000418225.1 Zizania latifolia | reverse complement strand
GCTGAAAAACCAAGGTCGTGCCCCGGTGACTCCGCCGCCTTCTCGCCCTGCACCGGCCGCCTGAAGCTCCACCGCTTCTCCTTCGGCGTCCCTCCCGGCAAAACCGCCAGTGCCTCGCTCTGCTGCAGCTTGTCCTTCTTGCCTCCCTTCTTGCCGGCCAAGAAGCTCCTCAGCCACCTCGCTGCCTTCCCCATTGCTCCTCAACCGATCTCTGCAAACGAAATGCAACCAAATTCTTCACAAATTCACAAATATCGTACCATATTTCAACAATCAGTAATCTGTCCTCTATGGTCATACCTAATCAGACACACTGATCGATGCAGCGGCAGCAGCAGACAACCACCAGCCCCTCCGAAACAGTGGTTCAGTCAACTGTGGCGAGCTGAATGGAGAATGGCCACGTGAAGAAGCTAGCCAAGAACATGGCATAGATCCTAAGGCCTAAGCAGGTGTGCCCTTCCGTCTGTCAGGATCTTTTTAATATCGATCGGGGAGGAAGAATTATGAGATCTGCTCATCTCGTCTGTACACTGCCGGGTCCATCGCAATCATGGATCGGTTGGGCCAATGTGATTAACCGTGTGAACTGTGAGGTGCGTGATCTGTGACCCAGCTTTGTCTGAATCCAGTGAGTAATTTAACCTGAATTTGTTCTTACTCGTGTTCGCCTCGTACCTGCAGAGTCTGACATTCGTAAGACTGTCAAAGCCTGAATCAACGAGAACGATGATAAAATAAACATGCATTTATGCATGCATGCATCAATCAACAGGTTATTCCATATGGATCGCGGTGGGGTTGCCGGTTCAGCAAGCGGCCAAAAGGGGCGCACATGTGTTGGTCTCTGAAACCTGTGGATTCAATGCGCGAACCAGAGTTGCAGGGCCTAATCACATCTGGAACATGCAACGGTTGTTGGCTGGCTGGAGCTGCACAGCACAGGCCGCGACTGTGACGTCGTCGTCGTAGCAGCAGGGTCGCATTGGATTGGAGCGTTGTACTGGTGCGTGCTGTGCTGTGATACACTGCTGCTGCTGCCTTAGCTGGAGCTCGGGACACCATGATAGTCAGTGAGGGTGTGAGGTCCCCGTGTGGTGGCTTGGTTGCTTGTCTGCTTGCTTGCTCGCCTTCAATAACCGCACGGCGCAGTAGGAGCGTCGGTGCTAGCTCGCGTCGGAGCCGGAGTTAACTCGCCGGCGTTTGCCACGATCTGGCCCATGAAGTTTTGCACTTCCACGACTCAAAATTGTCCAGCTACTGCTATGTCTATCATGATGGGCTTCACTGAAACGAATCAGGAGAAAAGCCCATACTGAATCGAACTGTACGTTAGGATTCTTGCAGATGTATATCAGTATATGGCGGTCTGCCTGTTCATGGGCTGCCTGTCCCAGCAAGCTACCAGCCATCGTTCTCATGGGACACGCGTAGCTAACCGTGTTCTCTTCCGGCAGGTGGCAGAACAATCGAAGCCGTCCCGTTGCTTTCGTGCTGAAATCATGGTCGTGGGACGCGCTTAACTTAGGCAGATTTGGCATCAACTGATTAAGATAAGCTTCGGTGAATTGCTGAATCGACAGGTATTCAGCCATTCAGGTAGTTTCTTCAGAGTGACAACATGTCAGGCAGGGATACGACGCACTTGTTCAGCTCTCTGGCTCGTGATCTGGTTTACTAACAAGCAAAAGGAAGCTGCCTTTTGATGGACGCATGGGTAAAGAGAAGAAAATTGAAAAAAAAAAGGCAGTTTCTGATATGAAATCAGCCATCATCAGGATTTTGTCATGTTAATTGATTGGATTTTCCACTGTTAAAATGAAGGTAATCATTGACCGGATACTGTTGGCACGTTCGAAAATCACGGATCTGATCACCATATTTAACAAATACTCAAAATTACGTAAATTCGTATGTTTGAAGAGTAGAAGCGACACAAAGTTCAACAAAACATAGGTCAAAATTTTGACGAAAAAAGGATCGTCCAACCAATTGAGGCCATACATCTGAGAAAGACGCAATTAATGCATGACGCGGGTAATCGTATGTATTGAATTCTGGTCACAGTCGTCTCGTCTCCCCAACCAACCTTTTGCTTCTAAAACAAAACCAGGCTAGCAGCAAGATCATCAGGTAGAAACAGAAGGCAAAAAACAGTAGAGTTAAAAACAAAGGATGAGAAATTTGATTAACGTAAAACTTGGACGGCAGGCAATCAATCAGTTAGGCAAACAGTGCGCCTATTTAGCAGAATCTCATTAATTAAACACACATTAAATGAAAATAAAATAAAAATCAAATTTTTATACAACAAATTTTAGTTGCTAAAAATGAAGTACACTTACTGAGTATAAATCACGGCGCCATCTCGAACGGATCAAACATTGACTTTGCAACTTTTTTTTTTTTTTTCCTCTTCTTGCCCGCCATAAAAGAGAACTCCGTCTCATCGCCCACCAACTAACCGCAATTCTGCAGAAAGCCATCTCTCTTCCTCCTCTTTAAACCGCGGCGTAACATCCGCTCGCTCACACGCGGAGTAGCAGAGAAGCGGAGCAGCAGGCAACCGCTAGTGGCGGCGAGAGTCCAACGAGGGAATCAAGAATCGAGATGTCCGCGGCGAGGGGACGGCTCGCCGGCGGCGCCGCGCTCGTGCTGCTCCTCGTCGTCGTGACGACCACCACCACCAGGGTCGCCGTCGCCGACGACTTCTTCTCCCCTCTCAGCCCCCTCCTAGCTCCTGTAATGGGTAGGCCTCCTTCCCCTCCCCTCTTCCTCTCTCGTGATGACTGACTTGTCCTTGCGAAAAGGACGGATTTTTCTTGCTGCGTTCTCGAACTCGTTTGTACCGCGTGGCGCAAAGTTGATGGTCTGCGATTGAATTGACGTTTCTTGGTGATCTGATTCGATGCGGGGCGATGCGATGCGAGCAGGGTCGATATGCAAGACGGTGGGGTGCGGCAAGGGGAACTGCACGGCGACGTCGGGGATACCGGGGTACAGGTGTGACTGCGAGCCGGGGTGGACGCAGATGCACGTCGGCGACGAGCTCAGGTTCCTGCCGTGCGTCGTCCCCAACTGTAAGGGTTCATAGCTCGCCCTTCCTCTCTACACTTTTATGTTCAAATGCCTTGTGTAATTTGACTGTCATACGGCACATATTTTAAGTTCTTAAACAGTACAATTTTTGAAAGTATCGTGAAAAAAACTGTTTTAAAGTTGTTTACCAACTTTGTAGTATTAACTTTTTTCTCGAAAGTATGATCATGTATCAGCTACCATCTACACTCATTTTCAATGGGCTCTAAGTCATGAATGGCCAGCGAGAATACGGCTGTTCTTGTGTCCGTGCATAACTGCATATCACCTAAAGTTATCATGGCGAATTGATTAGCTACTTCGATGTAGGATGTGCCATACTGTCACGTGTGTATCTATCGGTGTATGTGGAATTCGGATACGGTTGTTAGGCATGATCACTTGTTTCCCCTAGGCCTGAGGAGGGTGCGTTACTGCCAAAATACACTGGGAGTGTAGTGTGCACTGAAATGAGTGGGTAGGAGCAACCTGCAGAAAAGAAGTAATTTCAGCCAGTGGTTAGGTTCAGAATGAGCATCTAAGAGTGCCAAAGGATTGGGCACTCTTGCTGCTTTCATTCTCCTATTAATGTTTTTTCAGAAAAAAAAGGAATGAACATCCAAATGTTTTTTCAGACTTTCAGGAGTTGCAGGCTTGCAGCTTGTAACTTGTAAGATATCAATTTCAGAACATAAAGCAAGTTGACACCTGAAGTATGCTGCTTTTGATGCCTTATGCAACTTAAGCTGATTGGTCAGGAGTACAGAGACCAGAGTTGTGTGATGGATGTGTTTTTTTAAGCAAAAATGCATCAGAAGAACTTCAATGGACCGACCTGATCCATGTAGAATTTCAATTTGAATCTGTTTGCTGTCTCTTTTACTAAAACAACCAGTTACCATAGTTTCAACATGTGTCTCCATCAGACAGGAAAAGGCTAGGTTTCTTAAGACAGGATCAGACAGGAACGCTCACATCTTTATGTCATCTTCAGAGATTACTTTTTAACCAACAGTGTCATCTGTGAGAGTTCATGTGTGTTACCTACACTAGAAGACACTCTAGAAATTATCAGTTTACATATCAAATAACTTTATTTTCTTTCAGGTTCTATTGATCGTGCATGTTCTAACACTACAGCACCAGCACCGGCGCCTTTACCTTCACCCAAGAACTTCTCCCTATCACCAGACCGTAACTACAGCAACCTTCTGTTATTTAGACTTTCTTCATTTTATCTGTGTGCTAATCATCATTGCTTGGACAATTTTGTGTGCACAGCCTGTGCATTAGCTTACTGTGGTTCGGGAGGGACATGCAAGAATGGAACAGGCCTCAGCTACCACTGCGAGTGCAGGGAGGGTTTCAGCAACCTTCTGAACGTCAGCACAATGCCATGTTTTCAGAACTGTAAGATCAAAGACACAAGATGCTCTCCATGCTTTCGGAACATCGCATTCCCTAACTCGTGGTGTTGTTTCAGGTTCAATCGGCGCGGATTGCGCGAGCATAGGGATCCTTCCATTCTCAAACTCTTCCAAATCTCCTGCACCACCGGGTTCTGCTAGCATCTCTAGCAATGGCAATGCACCTGCATCAGGTACAGGACTCTTTTTTTCAGATAAGATCATTGTGCATGTTCCTTGTCTGCATGTATGGAATGATTCAGAAAACTATTCAGCATTTAACTATTAACCATGTCTGAACTTTGCAGGATCAGTTCCACATCAAATTATACTTCCATTGCTGATGTTGGGCTCACTGATCATGTGTCAGGCTGTATAAGTAGAGGATGGAGCATAGTACATTAGCACTAAATGCAGTTTCCTACACGGACGAGGTAGATCAGCTAGCCTGTTAGAGATGTATACCTTTTGGGATGTGTCATGTACTAGTGCACGTTATTGTCTCATTTGGTTCTGTGTGAGATTGGCTCATTTCATGTGAATAAAGATGGAATAAATTGTCTCTGTGAATAATTGAATAAAGCGATGTTTATCTGATGTTTAACAAAGCGTTCACATTCACATGGCAGAATGTTTTGCTTAGCAGAAGTGTAGAATAAAAACACTTTATGAACTTGATCTAATGATGATACGAATTAATCAGTATGTTTTGTGTTGAGAGTACAAATCAATGCTTGATACTGGGACAACTAGCCTCGTCATGGATGGATTCATAGTCCTCGGCCTGCATAGCTTCTGACTCATTGGTCAATTGGTTTAACGAGCGTACGTCACTCATCAGTGTAATGAGTTTTAGTCGTGTGCACATATATTAAAAATATAAATAAGAAAAACATAATACCCTCCTTATGATACGTGAGCGTAGATTCGAGAGTTGTTGGTATAGTAACAAGAATTCAAGTCTAGAGATAGTATGAGTAATTTAGAGGCAAAAGTTATATTTTAGAAATATTAGAACTGTTTTTTAACAGATGATGACATTCTAGAATCCGTGCGATCAAATCTCGTAATTTTAAATCATTAGTAAATTTAAAATATTAGGATTTGTATGTAAAATTTATATTAGTACATTTATCGTGAAAATGATGTTAGTTCTATTTTTAATATTTTTAAATATATATTTAAAAAGTACTTGTATATAAACATATGCATCATAGACTATGGCTATGCCTAAAACGTCTCTCTTTTAAGAACGAATGTACTAGTAGTAGCTGGGTAAACTCCAAGATTGGAGTAGTATATACAGAACATCGAGTTTTACTGACTGAAACTGGAGTGAGATGAAGGTCGTGCACTCGCCTGACAAGTCGAGTCGAGGGCGCTCGAAAACAGCAGCATGGAAAAGAAACAACATGGTAGGTAGTGAGTGAGTCCTGAAGATGATTGTATAATAATACTAGGAGTCTCATAAAATGGAGGACTGGACGTCACTACATCAGAGTCCAGAACAACCCTGCTGGCTCCTGCAGACGCAGAGGCTGCAGGTAATATTCAGTTCGCGGGAGCACCAGGTTATGGGAGCTTTCAGAAACATGTCTCGCTGTCTCCCCTGCCTCTGAATTTCTTTTTTGCACGTCCTGAGTCAAGCAGCAAGCGGCCATCCTAGAATCTGAGAGTCTGGAACAGTTGCTAACACAGGAGTAAACAAAGTGGAGTGTGATGCAGAGCAGAAACTGAAGTGATGGCTACCGCAGGAGTAACCGGTAGTGATTACTAAACACCATGCTGTGAAAGTGTGAATATTTTCTCCAGAATTCATTTCCCCCGGCGGCTGCTTGCAGCTTGCAGCTTGCATCGATCTGCCAAGTTGTTCAGCTCAAACAGAACAGAGTTGTTCAGCAAAGCCACATGTCGTATGTGTTCTGCATTGTGAGACGCAAAAGCGCTCGTCCGTGTCTCCCCAGCTACAGAAATTATCCTGTGAACACACATCCGCGATCTTTTTCATCTCTGCCTCTCTCTCTCTCTCTCTTCTTGATAGTCTTGCTCCTTTTTACTGTTCATCGCTTGCTCTGCAGGGAGGCACGTAAAAAAGAGTACGTTGCTGTAAGAACAAGCAACCGCACGTCCGCACTCCCGAGAATACTGCTAAAAAAACAAACAGATCAAACTTTCACGGGGATACATGCCCTTTTAGCTTTCAGGAAAAACAGGGAAGAGAAAGAGTCCCTTCCAGTATTTCCAGTGTCTCTCTGTTTCTAATACTGAAACAACTACGTACATTTTCCTGGTTCATACGTGCGACAGCTGAGAAGCACTTAATAAGTGCAACCTGTCAAACTGACTACTGAGCATCATGACATTACTCCAAGAATGTAGCAAGCTTTTTTAGTGTCGTAAGCTGTAAGCCTTTTTAGGACTCTTGTACCTTCTGTGACCACCGTCATAGTAGGCTTTAAAATGTTCAAGGACAGAACTCGGTGTCCGTCACTGACAAATTGACAATCCCTAGTATTCCCAGAAAAAAATTCACACAACAACTTCCAATCATAGCCGTCCATGCAAAAACCAGCATCTGTGATTGATTGTTACTTCTCTTAGTCAAGCACAATGGTGAGGCCATCGAACTGCTGGTTCACTTCGAATCTGAAGTGCTCCACAGGCCACAGGAGAACAGATGCAGAATGGCTGGAGTTCAGAGATAGGAAAGCCTCCATTTTTTGCAGTTTCAGCTTGCGTGAATGACAACGAAATGCTGCCTTCTTCTGCGTAAGATTATAATGGAACGATGATTGAACTACTACTCCAAACATATAGGCCTGCAGATGAACCCAGCTCATGCAAAAGAAAAATGAGCATGCTGATTACTGAACATGAAAGGACACGAAATGGCGAATGCCTACAGTATTCAGGCCTCTCTAGGGAACTTATGGTGATTTGACGCGAGTAAAGCAGCAGCAGCAGCAGCAGTAACATAAATTAGTGCCACCGCAGAGACGAACTCAGAAGCAGCAGTGCTGGAGTGCCCCTACTACCATAGCTCACTGCTGCTTGACATTTGTATACTACTCACAGAGACCTGCTTTTATTTATTTTTTGCTTGTTTCTTGCTTCAGTAAAAAGCTGAGCTGAAATCCTGTAGCTCTACAACCTCCTCCCTCTTATCCCAGCTACTGTTCTCCTCTGATCTTCTGGGGGTTAGGTCTAGCTCCTTTCTGTGGATTTCTGCGCACTCATAGGCTCACAATTGATCTCTGCTGCAGGGCGCATGCTCTATGCTGTGTCATGTAGTAGTATGTGCTCAAAAAGTTTAAGTTGGCACTCCGTATATATATAACAAGGAGATTGTTTAGAAAATTTTTGCTGGAACTGAAATTTGCATGCACGGGTGCACTGGCTGGAAGAACACAAGACATGCATCAGGCCTGAAGAGAGAAGTGGGAGCAGTCTTCACTGTTCATCTGCTCACTGCAAGAAGATGCTGGACGCTCTTTGCAGCTACGAGTGATTAAAAAGTTCATGGCAAAGGTTGATCAAATTAGCAGGGGAAATCACACCCCAAAATCGCGAGAGAAGAAATTACAACAGAAGACAGAAGAGGAGAAACAAAATGGCAGCATCAACATCTCTCGCCCTCTCTCGTTCCAGGCCTTTTTGTACACAACAAGCATGTACAACTTACAGCGTTACACTCGTTTCAGCTTCCAAGAACTCAACAATGTTCTTACATAGAGCAACCCGTCGAAGCCTCCATGATTGATTTCTTTTCTTCCCCTCCTGTCTTTGCTTCTTGGCTGCAGTTAGTGTGGTCCGTGCCTCTGTGCTCGCTAGCTCTACCTAGCTATCCTTGTGCGCAGCAATGACGACGCGGCAAGGAAGAGATAGATAGGCATCGTCGCAGACATGGAGTGGTGAACGACGCGACGCATATGTGCATGCGGAGCTGTTGCCATCATCGAGCGGGTCGTCAGGGCATGAAGAGCTTGTCGCCGCACTTGCAGCGCCACGCCTCCGGGTAGTACTCGAGCGGGAAGCTCCGGCCTGGCTGGATGGCCACGTGCACCGGCCGGCACGGGTGGCAGCCCTCGCACCGGCTCCGGCACGTCGGCGGCGACGACCCGGGCCCGACGAGGCTTCTCCGCACCGCCGAGGATTCCCAGGAGTAGTTCGCCTGCTGAGCTCCTGTCCCGCCGCCGCCCCTCCAGCTCGGCGAAGCGCACGCCCCTGCAAACAGCACGTACACCAACGCGCGCGTGAGAAACGAGAACGACCACCCCGGAATGTAAAGAGACTGTGACGGCGAGGAGTCACAGCAGCGCGGTGCGCACGCGCGGCGTGCGTTACGTACCGAGGGAAGAAGCTGCGAGGAGGAAGAAGAGGAGGACTAGGATGAGTGGCAAAGCGGCCGTGAGGCTCCGTCGGCGGCCGCCGCTGCTCGCCCAGCCCATGGACGTACGCTGCCGCGCGCGACTGGCCGGCTCGAAAGCTGGAAGGAGATCGAGGATGTAGCTAGCTAGAGGGGAAGCAAGCAAGCAGGCAGCCAGCAGGGGAGGTAGCTAGCTAGGCGGACGAGCGCTAGGTGCAGATGAGAGTTGAGCACGGCCGGCGGCACGCGTGCGCTCTCTGGGTGGTCACTGGTCAGCTAGCTCGCACGAGCCATGGAGGCATGGACCGCGAGCTGGCTGACCATGCGAGGCAGAAAGCAAGAGGAGACGCAGCTGCGCAGCTGAGAGACCCAGGGCAAGCATCTATTTGGGCACAGCGACGGCGAGCGGCGCGGGCCGCGGCACGGCACGGCACGCAGCAGTCTTCGTGGTGGGGCCGTTGCCACGCCTCGCGATTCGTGCGGGGTCGTCCGCCGTCAGATCGCCGGTCGGTACGGGCGCAGCGGACCCGGTCTCCGCAGGGCTCACCAAACCGGTACACGACCGGTTGCGGGCCATGATGGAACGGTCGGTAATGGTAACCGACGACGGTTAGCTAAAAAACCGCTTTTGTTACTTTGGTTTTATGAACTAATCTCTACTGGGACCTCTCAGCAAGATTGGAAGATTAGTTACTCACGATGCAATGTTAGCTAAAGAAAAATTATGGTGCTTGTTACCATGTGTGGATGTAGTATTTTTAAGATACGGTGAATTATTCCAGTCACACAAATATACCGTAAA
The DNA here is from genome assembly GCA_000418225.1 of Zizania latifolia. Taxonomy (NCBI): domain Eukaryota; kingdom Viridiplantae; phylum Streptophyta; class Magnoliopsida; order Poales; family Poaceae; genus Zizania; species Zizania latifolia. Next base: position 272,132 of record KE373028.1, on the reverse strand, counting down.
TATCGTAAATGTTAGATGTCCTGTTGAATCTCTAGCTTATTCCTGTTCAGAGTTTGTCACGAGGCGTGGTCAGAATTCTACGTTACCTTTGCCTCGGCACTGTTTGTTTTCATGGACATGGACGATTGTCATCTGACAGGCATGTATAGAGTAGCTAGATTCCTCCTAGCTTCAAAGGCCGTCACATCCAACGTTCAATCCTTCATGCTTTGCTCCTAGTAGCTCTCTCTTCCATAAGGGTTCTTTGGATTGAGGGAATTCTGTAGAAATTTTAAAGTATTCAAATTCTTTGAAATTTTTCATATCTAGGTTGTTTGAAACATAGGATTGAAGCTTCAAAATTTCCTATGATTGCTTTCCTCCACCTCATTTCATAGGAAATTAGAACACGAGCTCAAACCTCATTATTTTTCCTTTGAGAAGTCTAGTGCATTTTCTCTCTTTGTCTCTCTTCTCTTACAACATCTCTTACTACAAATTCCTATGATTATTTTCTATGAACCATCCAAACATATCATTTTTAAAATTCATGTGTTTTAGATTCCTGTAGTATTCATCTATATAGAGTATTACAATCCTACGTTTTTTCTATTCACGTGTTTCTTAAATCCTGCGTTCCAAAGAAGCCCTAATTCCGTCAAAATTAGAGGGCCAAGTACAGGCTTGGTAGCACATGTCTCTGACACTAGTGTTCTTAGATTAACACGAATGGATCTGTTGCATTCGAAACGGACAGAGAGAACTCACGGCGACCATTGTTACACTAATAAACTTCCACGTACTCGACTATGTCGATGTCGAGCTTGCATCTCTTCGCATCGCGTGGCTAAGATGAATATAAATAACCGGAACTGCTCTGGGCTTTCTTGCAATCCAACCATGTACCGAAAAATCACCCGGAGTCGCAGAATTCGCAGGATTGACACCGACGTAGAGACGTTGCATGCGACGACGGTCGAGCAGGGTCAGTGGTGCCGCCGTCACCGGAGACTGTCGTCGGAGCCTTCAAATCAACGGCATTGACATGTCCTAATTAGTCCTAGTACTACAGCTAAGGGATCCCCCCGTACAAAGAGAAATTTAAGTGAGCTAGAGCACATAAAAGGCAGGCAATGCACATCAACCATGCACGATCGTGAAGGAAAGGCAAAAGCCAGGAGAGATACCGATGGTCACATGTCGTGTTGATTAATCGCCGTTCCTTCCTTCGTTCGTTTGCTGGTCAAAACGGGTCTGGATATATCTGGTCCTCCAGTCTGATCGAGAGCTCGGCCAGATGATGCAATTAGCTACCGAGTTTGAACAAAAGAAGGGTCAGACCGAGGATGGTGAGGTGTGAAGATCGCTGTCCCCTCTTCGACAGCTGCTCGCCATCAGAAAAGGCGACGGCGACGAAGCTGGCCGGCAACCAAACCACCAGTCGGTACGTAGCAGAAGCCAGCGATTAAAGGGCATGTATGGTTAACTATGCCACAGACACGCTGAGGACTTAATTGCAGGGCAAAAGCTAGAAAAGCTAGAGAGCGTCGGTCCAGGGTTTATACTACTGTTGGGTTTTCAATAAAACTGTTCTGTCTCAAAAAATGCTTATTTTTCTTCCATTTGTGTTTTGTGAAAATCGAGCGGGTTTAGTTAATTTCGTACAGAGATGACTAAAAAATCATCATGTTTTATTGGTTTTTATTTCATTCATAGAAAATCGAGAGGCACTACGGTACAACTACAATCATTTTCTTTCACAAATGGTCTAGTTTGGCGTATCGGGATCCTGACCTATTCCATGTGATGAATCAGTATTTTAGTTTAAAATCATAGCCCATCCACATAAAACAGGCTAGGATTTCGATCTATCAAACTAGATCTTATAAACATTGGAGTTAACTAGCAGTCATAGAAAATAAAGACGTATTGAGCAAACTTTCAAATTTTAAGTAGTATCGGGTTACTAGGAATTTGAAAAAAAAGTGTTTTATAACTTTTGTGTTATAGTTTATTTAAAATTCTAGAATTGATGAGTTTTATTATCCGAAGCAGCAGGAAAATATTTTCAAAATCTAAAAATAACTAGACTCTCATAAAATAAAAATAAGGTAGTTCAAGCAACCACGCAACGCACGCATGGGTCATGGCCACCGCCCACCTGCACACAGCAGCACACGGCGACCGCCGGCTCCCGAGCGTCCGGTGCACGGTGGCTAGGCGTGGAACGGGTCTACCCGCCAAACCCCACGAGGGCCCTAGGGGTAGCCTACAGCGTGTAGGCTCGAATGGGGAACAGTGCCCCTACGACCGCCCCGATTAGACTGCTCCGTGGGCCCCGCCGGGATGCATGCATGCATGCACGCACCTGCGCGGGTGGGCCCACCACGCACGATCGATGGACGGATGGACGAGACGCACTGTAGTCTCATAGTCTGTGAACGCGCACGATCTCTCCCATGTAAACACTCCTCTGTAATCGCCATCATCCGAGTCCGATCCGACCTCGCAACATACGGCGCTACCTCGATTGGTGTCGTACGTCTACGCTACGCATGCACAGATATACGCCCTCGGAAATGTACGTGTGAGCAACACAGTACTGCTACTACTATACTACCGGGCTACCCCTGTCACAGGGTCGCTCACTCAAATAAATTAAATGCTAAAATATAAAATTTTGATAGACGATTTTAAAACGACATTTTTGAAGGAAAAAACATATACAAATTGTTTAAAAAAATTGGACCGTTTAATAGCTTGTAAAATCTGTCCGAATTCAAGAGCTGCCACACGTGCAAACCCACACGGGAGCTCTGTCCCTGGCAGGGCTGACACCTCTTGGACCATTCAGTAGATTGTCTTCCTGGGTCCGCCAAACCGCTCCTACTGGGAGATCACTGTCACTCGTGTGATTGGGTTGGCATGCACCGTAGGGTGTATGGCTGCTAGTCTATAGCAAGTACCGGCACCGTAGCTGCGCCAGTATAGCTGCCACGAGCGTCCCCTGTATTAGCAGCTGGTTCCCCCGTAGTACTCGTGTTAGTTGGCATGATGTTAGTGTGGTTTTGCTTGCCATTCGTGTTGTGCTCGACGTAGACCAGCCCTCTGGATGCCGGCATTGTACAGGCCCAGCTGCATGCTCTGCAAAGTAAACAATCACGCAGCTTTATGATATTTCTCGTGAGGTTTCTCCTCTCGCGTCGGCCATGTGAGACAAGCATGGAGGAAACTGCTTGCGTTGCAGCGCATCCACCCATCTCGCGCCCAGCTCGATCGGGTGGGGGAAGAAAGAATTGAAAGAAAAAATGAATAGCAGCGGGCGAGACATGGACCAGTCAACACAAAACTTCTTTCCCCTCATTTCCCGTGGCCCCACCGAGCAGAGGGAACACCGTGCCACGTGTCAACTACCCATTGGCCCAACCGCGCCGAAGCCCCCACCTTGCTGACCGTTGACCACACCGCCCGGCCGTTCGATCGTGAGCCGAGGCGCCGAGCCCACCGTCCAGTAGGGAGCCGGAGCGTGGCCCGGGTCGGACTGGCCACACCCGACGTCGGTCGGTCGGTCCAGGCGTCCCGCCCGTAGTTAGAAAACCAGACTGGTTTTTTGATTTATTAACACTATATTTATTTTACATCATTTTAATATAGTATTTATATAAGTAGTTATTAAAAAAATACAATTTACACTTATGATTAAAAGAATATTACATTTTAGTGTGGTATTATAGTAGTAATAGCATGGCCCACAAATCAGTATTCAAGTTATTTAATAAAATTTATTAAGATATATAAAAGTCAAGAGCAAATTTATTCTTAATTTTAAATACATATTATCATATATTCATCTTATACTTAAGAACACTATAAAAATACAAAAGAAGAGGTATTTTGTACAGTAACATTAAACCAGTTATCTCTTTAAAACTGTTAACTGTTGCGTGGTCTAACCAAAAATGGATTGGTGTATTCAATTTTTACCGATTTTAGTGTCCGGTTTTAATATTTTAGTTTGACGCTTTAACCGCAGTCGGTCCAGTTTTTTATAGTACGGTCCTGGCACGGCAGTGGCCCGTATTGACCAGGCCGAGCGTGCGGTCGCGCGGGGAACCCACCGCGCCTGGGCGAGGGAATCGTGCCCGACACGTGGGCCCGTCATGTGCGCGTCGGGGGTCGTTTCCGTCACCTCGGCATGGGGTGCACGAGGGGGCCGGTCCTGTGCTGCTGCCCCTGCATGCTGCTCACAGCCTCACACGTTACAAAAGTCGCCGTGCCCCCACACGCCCGTACGTGCACCGCCCCTGTGGTCCCCGCCCGTCAGGCTCCTGCCACTTCCCTCTCGTACGTGTCAGAACCTATAATTAGGCCGACAAATTTGGCACATTTGCAATATAGATTAAGCTTAATGGTGTAAATGAGCTATTGTCTTGTTCTAAAGAGATTAGAGAATCTAAGCTCATTCTTTTGTAGGGTGATGAAAATGATATATTATCATGGATCTGTCTTATTTGATGTTTACAACTATTTTTTATCATTAGATAACACGCGTATAAAAATAAGCTTAAAAAACCTCATTTCAGGACTTTTTTCGCCAACTAAAATATAAATAAGACTATAGCCTTTTTAGATAACAATTTATGTCTTCTAATAATAATTTGTTTAGAAGGGGATATTAGCCGCTTGCCAGATAGTAGTGCAGTTTAACTTGTTTCTCCTTTTATATAAAGGAGTATAATTTATTTGCAATGAAAATAACTAAGATTTTTATATTTCTACCGTAATGGTTTCAAAGGTGAAAAAATTCAACGAAAAAACGATAATATAATCTTTAAAATTAGGTTTAAAATCTATATTTTAATACAATTTTCCGGAGAAAGAGAACAACTATTCCCGTATCGCTTGACATGACAAGCTAGTCATATTCCTCGGTCGCGGTCGGCCATGAACATGCTAGCTTTCCGATGTACGTACGTACGAGACAAATGTACTCCTAGTCCTAGTTAACAAGGCTCAGTAAAATGAAACATATGATACGCGGTAGATCTACCGATAATACGTCGTACACTCGTAGTACGCTAATACTACTATACGTGCAAACGTTGCGATCGATCGAATATATGCATGGGCAGCATGGCTGAGTGTCTCGATCTCAATGCTAACAGAACCGTGATTCGTAGTCTAATTTGATGGATTTGATAGAATTAGCTTAGTGAATTGCTAGGGTTAAAAAATAGTTAGGATGCATTCGGGTTTGGTGAACGAGGATAACGCTATGGCGCCGGCGTGCGTCGGTGGCGTCGGAGTCCGTCCGGCGATGATGTCGGCGGGGTGGCGGCCGAGGGAGGCTTCCCGCCGCTTCGGCGCACACACACAGAGATCGGATCGTGTTAGGGGTGTAAGACGGAATATGGGCACACGAACAACAACCGTTCGTGTGCATCGACCTCTCCTTTTTATCGTGCGCTGCGCGACGGGGCCCCTCAACCATATTCGGTCTCCCTCTCCTCCCGGGAGATCTTAACCAACATTCTCCCCTTAGATCTCTACTTAATGCTTAACCTAAACTTAACTCAATACTTGTTCCATCACAGATCATTACATAGAGCATGTTGCATCACAATAGTCAGTTACATACTACGGGACTCAACAATTCTAATGCACATTTTCATTCTGAAACAGATTCTTAACTTATTTTGGGTCCTTAGAATCCAAAGATCATAGGCTTTCCCTTAAACTCATGCGGCTAAGTGTTTTCTAAACACATTGGATGGTAAGTCTTTAGTGAACGGATCCGCAAGCATCTGCTTGGTACTTATATGTTCAAGACTAATAGTTTGATCTTAGATTTTCTCCTTAACAACATAGTACTTAATGTTGATGTGTTTGGCAGCGCCACTCTTCTTATTGTTATGAGAGTACAATACTGCTGGCTCATTGTCACAGTATAGTTTAAGTGGTTTTTTAATACTGTTGATCACTCTAAGACCGGGAACAAATATCTGAATTTAAACTTAACCAAAATTCTAAATGAATTATTTTTCAATTAAATATTGTCGTTGGACCAAATTTAATCAGAAAAAATCCATAAAAATTCTCAAAATTCAGAATATTGCCACTGAGTGAATACTAATTTAACCAAAATTTTACCCGCAACCTAAACTTATTTTATCTTAGTTTTGGGCCAATTTCTTAATTTCCAGAAAATAGAAAACAGAAAATGAATACTGAAAATTCTGGAAAAGGAAAAAGAATTTAGCCTACACAGTGAAAAATTGCCCGGCCCACAACTGAAATCGGCTCGGGCCCAGGGCACCACGCGCGCGCAGGCTGCAATGTGGGCCTGGGCCGCAAATTCGCTCCCCCGCCTAGGCTCAAAACGGTCCGAGTGACGCTGGCCGTTGAT
>KE373028.1:212318-227285 GCA_000418225.1 Zizania latifolia | reverse complement strand
CCTGGGGCGCCGGCGAAGTCGCGGCTGAAGCGGCTGTTCGAGAGGCAGCTGCTGCGGGTCTCGCCGGCGGAGAGGCTGCCGCCGGCCGCGGGTGGAGGGGAGAAGGATGAGTCGGAGCCGAGCTCCGTATGCCTGGACGGCATGGTGCGGAGCTTCTTAGAGGACGGTGGCGGCGGTGAGCGGCCGGCGGCCGCGCGCTGCTGCAACTGCTTCCACGGCGGAGAGGCCTCCGACGACGACGATGAAGGCCTCTTTGCAGCCGAGGCGGCGGCCACGTCCGACGTCGCTGAGACCATCAAGGTATTGTGATGTCTGCCACTAAACATCCTCTTGCTTCGCCGGGGTCGGTGGCGAGGAAGATAGGAACGCCTGAGCTGACCATTTCTCGCATTTCTCCTCTGCGCGCGTGCAGGGCCTCGTCCACTGCGCCAGTCTCCGGGAGCGCAACCTTCTCGCCGACGTTTCCATGCTCGTCGAGCGCCACCGCGCGGCGGGCGCGCGTAAGCGCGACCTCCTCCGTCTCGTCGCCGCATCCCTCCGCGCGGCGGGGCACGACGCCACAGTCTGCCTCTCACGCTGGGACAAGTCTTCCTCCCACCCCAAAGGCGAGCACGCCTACCTCGACGTCCTCCTCCCCGCCGGCTCCGACCGCGCCGAGCGCGAACGCATCCTTGTGGACGTCGAATTCCGGTCGGAGTTCGAGGTCGCGCGGCCAACTAAGGCCTACCGCGCGGTGCTCCAGCGTCTGCCGTCCGTGTTCGTCGGGAGGGAGGACCGCCTCCGCCTCCTCGTGGCCGCCGCCGCGGACGCCGCGCGCGCCAGCCTCAAGAAACGCGGCCTTCACCTCCCGCCGTGGCGCAAGCTCGAATACATGCGCGCCAAGTGGCTCTCACCGTTCGAGCGTGAGGTTCCTCCATCGCCGGATGCCTCCACCGCTGAGCTCGCCGTCGACGGCGTCGGCGTCGGCGAGGGAGGTGGAGGTGGACTCAATGATTGACAAAGGACAAGTCTTTTGTTGATCCTTTTTTTTCTCCGTGAATTTTCATTTGCAGCGTGGTCCTTAGACTGGAACTGGATGCAGATGTTTTTTCTTCTTTATTTTTTCCATTTTTACCTTCTAATGCCCTACATTTTGGCCATGGAGTAGTAACTAGTAAGCCGGGATAAGAATAATGAGAAAAAAATTAGTGTTAGTTCAAACAGAAAAGGAGATAATGGATTACCACCCATGTTTCTTTCAGTTTCAGTGTTTCAGTTTTTCAGAACAAGACGCATGGAACCGCAATGACAGCGGCTTCTTACCTTTGATCTGAAGAACTCTGAAGCCTTCGGCACCAGCTGCGATATTTTTGCAGCTTCGACGTCTCCGGCATCGTAATGCTGAATGATGGGTTTAGCTTGTGCAGCGAAGCTTGTCGGAGAGATTATTACAGTGATCAACTCCTCTTACGAATAACCAGAGTAACCAGAGTAATTCGGCTAAATTTAAAAGTCGATGAAACTGAAGAATGCTAAACAAATTCTGTGGGCAATTGTTTAAGCTGAGCTTGCTGTCTTGTGCAAGCTAAGCTCAGGTGGGGGAGAAGCAAGCAGCCAAGCAAAGCCAAGAAAGAGAGAGAGAGAGCAAGTGGATAAAAGAGTATAGATCTGCATCGGTATTTGCGCTTCGTCCTGCGTTGTTTATTCCAGCCAGCGCGTGATGAAACGGCGTAATCCGAATCTGGATCGTAAGATAATCTGGGCAGGTCGTAATACTCTCTGTAGATCTACTACTGCTTCTCGATCCTCTGCGATCTCTTTCTCACTCTCTTGCTTCCTTCCCAGGTAATGCTCTCTAGAACAGAAGAGATCGGTGACAGAGGGGAATACACAGCTTAGTAGTTGGTACCGTAATATATACTCGTCGAGTAGTAGCACAGACGCACAGTAACAGAGTGGAGAAATCAGATGGATGCTGTTAACGATCTGGCCTCAATTCCTCATTGTCCAAGGCAGCCACACGCGACGAACATGCACCGGATCACGCAACTCAAACTGGTTGGTCTCCAAAATCATTAACCGTTCAACGGTTTATCTAAAACTAGTTGGTTTGTCCGGTTTTTACTATGTGCACCGGCCGTGCACCGCGGTAACGCACGGTCATTTTTTGATATCTATGTTCGGAAAAGGGAAGATAGCCCTGTTGAGAAGCTTCACGGCGTCCACCTCCAGCGCCGTACGCGCGCGACCTGCCACCTGTGGGTCGGGTTCAGTTGGCACGCGGCGAGCGAGCGAGCGGCTCACACGCGTCGTCGTCGCGGCCGCTGCCACGGGCGAGGTGATGGGTCGGCTCGGCTCGGCCGCGCGGCGATGCCAGCTGCCCCCGGGTGGAGGGACCGGGCCGGCGACGTACGTGCGCGCGCGGCGCGGCGCAGGTAAGTGTGTGAGTAACGCAGAGGTGGCTGTACTTGTACGTGTATGCATGCGTGACCACACCCGTTTACGGCCGGAACCGCCTCGCCTCGCCTCGCCGTAATTTCTTTTTTTACCTTTCTTTCTTCCGAAACGGCACGGCATCTTCTGTGGTTCGTGACAGATTCTCTCTCGCAAGTGGTCTTTTTTACCCTCGATGGTAGTTTCCCTTGTTTTTGCATTCGATCAAATATAACTATGAAAACAACTTGTCAAGATGTATCAGTAGGTAATATGTCATTCCATCAACATACAAATAACAATTCGTCATATACAAATTTAAACAAAAAGAAGAAATCTTGCAATCAATAATGTGAATTGTTCATAGACATATTTTTCTCAAATTGTATATGCTAGATTTTAACTTGTAAGTCTGTGTGACAGAATGTCATATATACTGATCAACTTTACCGTTTTTTGTAACTTTTTAATTGACATGAAAAAACAGACATTTATCCTAGGGGTAAATTGATCTTTATATTTTCGCTCGCGGGATTTCCGATGCTACTTCCTCTGCATGCAAAAGCACCCGGTAATTTGCCCAAAAGAAAAAAAATCCGATATTTCGGGTACCCGTAATTTTGTATTCGGAATTCGGTTAATTCTGAAATACCCGTTTGATAGCAACATACAGAGTTTGTGTTACATTTCTTAGTGACAGGCAGCAGTTCTTCGAAGTAACATTTTAGTATTAGACAGTAACATTAACATCACAATTTCACAATCACGGTCGCGCATAAAGGACAACAATAAATAACATTAGTGCATCACAGTCACTAAAAACAGTAACATTAACATCACAATTTCACATATCATAGACTAATTCAGCCTGTTTGTCAGCAAAAGTAAAAATATGAAATGCCCGGAATAAATTCCGGTATTCAGACTCAACAAGACAGCAAGCTTTAGGCTTGTAATTTCGGGTCGTACAGGTCCAGGTTAGAGTTTTTGGGGTTTGGGCCTTGGCTGTCGGGTTTAACTATTTATGCATGTTTGGTGCCACACTTCATTAGGGGGGTCCTCCTTGCAGCAGTACGACGAACTATCCATCTTGATATTATCTTGCAAATGGTCTCACCATCATCGCTCGCTCACTACTTCACAGAGAAACCTTGTTAGGTAATCACTGACGCTTATTTACCACCCTGTGGCAGAAAGCCTACAGGGCACCAAACTCCTTTCTCTTTCCTCTGCCCAATTGCCCATGCCTCCTTCATCACTAGTTCAGTTCAATTTCTGGGCCCGTAAATCTCTAAAAAGATATTATATTTAAGATGACATTTTATAGTTATAGTGTGTAGTGCTTTTGTGACGACAATCAATTATTAGCAAATAAAACATTGAAAAGATTGAATACTTGTAAGTGCTATAAAATTTAAGTAGTTTTAAAAATAATCTAGAAATTATGCCCAACATACTTGAAGGCCCCACGGTCGTACAACTCGCAATTATCTAAAAATTATACAAAGCATACTTGAACTTGAACCAAGGTAAGAGCCAAGAGTTAGACCCTGCGGTGGTGCAAAGACTGCGTGCGTGGCGCTTGCAGCCCTTGCAAGCCTAAGGGCGCGCAATCGATCGTAAATGCAGTGCTCCCCGTGTCGCAGCTCAGTCTTACACCACCGGCTGCGTCGTCAGGTACGCATAAACACACGCTGCCCATTGCCCAGCTCCAGCTCTGGGTCCCTGGCTTCAACTGGTACGGCTACTTGCACTTGTGTTGTGCATCAGTGCATCAGTGCATGCGATTTAGTGCACCTCTACTTATCGGCTGTCATGCACGTCGCGTCGTGACACGAACGATTACTGCAACTTTGTAGTACTACAGTACTTACGTACGTACGTGTACTCATGACGCGATTTATGGGTCTAAGAATACTGGTGGCAGCAGTACTACTACACTGGCTGTCCCAAGCCTAGTTATATTATTTCTAGCAATTCAAATTCGTCACCCACTTCTTTAAATATTTTAACATCTTATGCTCAAACTTATCTAATGAGATGATATTATAGTCTTTTTTCCTCAAACTTAATCTACGTTTTAAAATAGCTAGACATCCTGATATTTATTATATTTATGGATACGAGTTTTTTCTATGAGAAGGCCTAGCTATATATACGAGAACTTTGCATGAACTGAAATGGCCAATAACATAGGAGTGTTCAAGTTGTACGTACTGCTACGAAGTCGTAACCCGTCTGCCCAAGTTGTTTGCAGGAGCTCTTAAACACTGCACAGGTCTCGGACAAGCCAATGACTCCAAGACGCGGACAGGAGAGTGATTGCCATCAAATGTTTCGTACAAGCACTTGCCTTGCTTTTACAGGTTCACGGTCCTGTAGCTTCATTTCGCTGTCAGTGCTCACAACAGTCAGTGTCTCAGTGCTAATCCGAGCAATTTGAGAAAAAAATTACACCCCTCCGTCCGACAAAGATAAATTAGTAATTAGAGTAAAGAAAACAAAATATCTCTTAATAAGAAAGTAATAATTCAGAGGTATTGAATGGGATATTAAATAGATAAAAATACTTAATTTATAAACAGTAGGTAAATAGGTAGAAATGACTTTTTTAAGACAAAGTTGAATGGGTAGAAGAAAAGTCTTTTTGACTGAAGAAGTAATAAAGAGAAATCTTATTTCAGATGAGATATGCAATTATCTCCTACATATACTACGAGCGTTCTCACATACGTAACATTTAAAATAGGTCAAAAATCAAAATCTTAAATTAGTGATAGATTAAAAATATTATATTTGATATGTGAAAATAAAATCAGTACATATGTTAAAAAATACTTTTTCATATATATATATTAAAAATATATATAGGCAAAAGGTAGCACAGAGATGAGTTCAAAGCGTCATCTGTTCTATTGTTAACTTGAAACTTGAAAGTTCAGACCTAACCAACAGATAGGAGAGAATACAAGGGCCAGCTCGGAGCATCGGATACATTACCTTTGGGGTACTGGTAGAAACTAGTGTTGCTGCCGTAGAAGATCATATGCCTCCATTATTCCTGACAGTTGAACAGAAAAGAAGAGCCTATTATCTGAACCTGGTATATTAAAACCTGAAATTGCCGAAGTTTTTAAAAAGGACTACTCTACTTTTACTTTACTCTCGTATAAATAAACAATGCATATAAAGTCATGGCTGCCTCCGTTTTGCAGAATTTTTTATCATTCGCTTGTCCTACTATCTCTGGATGGATAGAGACCTGCCAGCTTTTGATCAAGTGATGAACAGGACAGTATCCTGTGTATCAAAACGGAGGCAGCCAGTGATGGTGGTTATCCAACTATTTATTCGTCTCAGCTCTCGAGATACTGAGTAATAGGAGTACACAGTACCAGTATTTTTTAAAAACAGGTATGTACATGTACCAATGTACATGCAAATTGTAAATGATTTCGGCAGGGGCTACATTCTCAACAAAATCTCTGCAAGCTTGCATTCTCCTACAAAAACTTGTAAATTTGCAGGAGTAGAAACTTACCAAGTATTTCAAAGATATTCCATACCATTGTGATCACTGCATATGCAAATACATAGAGACAGGGTCTGAATCAGTCCAAGGATCAATACTAAATGACAAGGTTGGTGTATGCAGGACCACTTTGTCTAGTGATTAGTATACCCCTACAAGTATCCTGTCTATATGGGCAAAGTCAGTAGCGATTTGTGGGTGCACCGAGCTGTGTATCTACTCTGACAATGCCTTTCAGATGGGCCCTGTGCACTTTTAGCTGAAAATGAAGTATAACAACACTCCGGTGTGGATGTTGTGTCACTAACAGCAGCTCAGTTAAAGCAGAAATAAGCTACTAGCAAAGTAGCATTGATGAAATTTAGCTGTATGTATCAATATCGCAGTTCACAAATAACTCATCATCTGAAACTTCTGTTTTTTGGGGGTAAATACTGACATTTATAGATCTGGACATACAGTATATCTGGATGAGAAAATATTACAGTGTGCATGTAAATATCTACTAATATATGTTGGGCTTTGTGATTATTCTGGATTGGAAGCATATGGACAGGAATGGATTAGGGATGGGAACAGAGAATAACTTCTCGGATCCAGCGACTCACGTAGTCACATGGAACCCAGAACAGTACAGTGAGTTTTCCACATAAGACCAGCTAATGAACAATGCTTGATTCCTAGTTCAATAAACTAGTGTACAATTGTATACAGTGGTTGTAAGCTCCACAAAATAGGCAAAACAATTCAGAAAACCATGTGTGCCTAGTGGCAGTAAACAAGGCACACATGCTGTGTGCGCTTGTACCAGTAGATAAGCAGGAATCACTCGGTCGTGAACTCGTTGTTAGTTTAGGACTAGTGGTGTACTTTACTTATGCTCCAATCAACCAAGTTGCCAGATTTAAAAAAACAAACGCTATTAGCTTGCGTAGGGCATAGTACACAGCAGAAATGCCTCGAGACTTGGAATTGTTACATCATCATCACACATGCATGGATTGGCCAGCACTCTACCTAGCTTGTTTAGCTTGTTAAGTTAATACCCTCGTGTCCTCCGATGAGCTAGTCCAGTAATTTAATGGGAAGTAACATACAATTCCACTGCATAATCGTAGCTAGTGTTGTGTAACTAGAGAAGGTGACCGAGCAGAAAAGGACAACTAATCTAGGGATTAATTAGCAGGCATGCATGCTTGACTAGGTGGTAGATTTGTAGGTCTAAATGTCTAACCGTAATCGAGTAGAGACGAGCAAGGTTAAGTAGACTGAAAGCAAGCGCATATGGTAGGGCGAATCTCACCTCAGGTGGTCCTCGATAGGATGATGTTTGCAGAGGAACAAACAAAAATTGCCTCGGTCGCTTTCCCCTAATTCCCGCTTGATTTAATTTTGGATCTACCCTTCATTCTCCGTAAACAAATTTGGATCCCATCGATCCATCCATGTGTTCTGTTGCCCCATGATGAACTTGTCGACGTTGTTGAAAAAGTCTGAATCCTCCTGATTCGATTTTTGCGAGGGATTGGGTTACTCTTCTCGCGGCACATCTCTGGCCAAATCGATCACAAGTCATAACCAGGCCGAGTGAAAGCCCCAATTGCTCAGATTTGCAAGGAGGCGACACATACCTGCGTCTCCTGGATCTAGATCTTCCGTGGCCGTGAGGCCACAGCCCAGAGGGGTGTACGTTGTATTGACCTCGTCGGCGGCGGTGAGGCGTTTTGAGGCGGATGCCGAGTTGGGCCAGTTTGTTAAGCGGTGGGGAGGATGGTGCTACGTCGTCGGGGATGATGGTGCGCGGATGTAAGCGGTTGAGGCGGCGGGGCGAGTCTCCGGCGGCGAAAGGGAGGCGGTAGCGATCTGGAGTAGGGCCCGGCAGTCCATGGAAGAAGTCCCGCGGCGGTGCGAGACGAGGCGGCCCAAGAGAGCAAGACGCGTCCACAGGTGATGCGCAAGTTGGGCCGTTGGAGTCGTTTCTGGGCCTAGTTTTCGCCTCATCGCATCGGCTATCGGCATCAAACGCTTGTGTTTTTCGTCTCGGCCAGCGGCACGCGAATATAGTCAACTTGTGGTTAAACTTAAAATTATGAATTAATTTCTAAGATATAAAACATATATATTAAACTTAAAAGTGTGTATGCGATTAATAGAAGGTATTAAAAACTAGTTTACTAATTTATTTTTCAGAGTTGATGCGCGGCTCCGACCATGTTGTGGTCACGTCTATTGTTATCGGTTCGGAGATAACTGGTATGGCCGCAGTTAATTTTGTGCTAGAACAGTGCCAACGCTTAGCATATTGCGCGTGTTTCAGCATTGGATTAAACCTTTAAACATGTTTCCCACATTTTGTTAAACTGCTTTCTACAAGTTTTCGATAATTATATATATATATTCTATACGACGCGAGGCGCGCTGTTTATTATTCAGCGCGAGAGGGCTGTAAAAATTTTACGGCCCATCATAAAAGTGCGCGTAAAATTTTTACGTCGGTAGTAATCATTACGAGTAATGATTACTACCGGCATAAAAATTTTACGATCGCTTTTTGTGATGAGTTGTAAAAGTTTTACGGTCCTCTCGTGCTGAACAATAAATAGCGCACCTCGCGCTGTATAGCGCTACCGTATATATATATATAAAATTATCGAAAACTTGTAGAAAGCCGTTTAACAATTTATTCATTTAAACCCTTAAATAACTACCATAATTATTTTTTTCATATATCTTGTATTTTCATGGCTATTTTAAATGAGACATTTGATAATTTGCCACTGTCAAAAAGTAAATTTGATCTTTTTTTATCTTGGCACACATGTTATTAACTTAGATAATTTTATTATCATGATCTTACAGAGTGACAGCATGATCAAGACATCATTTTGAGAGCAATAAATTGTTAATTTTCACGTTTTAATGGGGCGCGCTGCGTGCAGTGGCTTGCGGCCGGTCGATGAAACGCGAGCGTGTATGCATGGCTGCAGATGGCTACTGCACCTAGACCTAGTACACGTACGATGGAGCTAGCACTGCATCGATCGATCGGTGCAACTCCATCGCCTCCATGGCTCCATCGATAACGCTGGCGCCGAATTGATGTCTGAATAAATGCAGCGCACCGAACTGAAAGTGATCGTTGATGAGAGTTGAGAGGCTCCGGAAAGCATGCCATGCCATGCCCTTGCAGATTCCGCTGCCGAACGATCGATCGAGATCACGAGATGCGTGTCGACGCAGGGATCGATCGAGATGTCAGTTGATCGATCCATTCGATCGTGTGACGGACTGACGTGGTGATCATAACGATGTGCCGCAAGTAGCTGTAGTAGCCGGGCTAGTCTCTATCTCGATCGATCTGGCGCCCAGCCGTCGTCGTCGACCATGGCATGCAACTTGCAGAAAGCAACGCAAGATCAAGATTCTGTGCCAACTGCCAAGCAAACCCCAGTTGTAAGTTGTAACTGTTGATGCAGTAATCCCTTCATTAATACTAAGTGCTCCTCGATCGATCGATATATCTATCCATCTTGTTCTATGATACTACATGATTGAATGCCTCGTAGAGTTGCTCGATCGATCGATCGTCTTCTGAATTGATGTCGCCATGTTCAACTCATACTCGCAATGCAACGTTGCAGATACCTGGATTCTGCAAAGATGATCACTCATCTATATATCTAATCATCTGGACCGAAGAAAACGGTGCCGCTAAGGATACGAGGTTATGTACGATAACATCAGAGTTTGCAAAAGCTTCCGTTAGACAGTGTTAACTGATTGCTTCCGATCCCCTGAATGATAGGGAGGAGAGGACCCTACACTTTGCACGCATATTTATGAACAGTGTGCGTAAACACAACATGTCTGCACCTGGCCGGATATTCTTTCACGAGAAATTCAGCTGATCAAGATGACGAACATAATTGATGGACCTCATCAGAGCGATGTATCCCCGCGGAAACGGACACGCAGCTAGCGATGCTGCACGCGCTGAAGAAAATGTATAAACGAATTGAAGAACACGCACGGCATCGATATGATCTCAACCACACGTACACTACGCTTGATTATTATTCAGTCCCTGGCTCCCTGCACCACGATCTTTCATCCAGATCACGAGTCGTCTTCCCGTTTGAGATGAACCCACGAGAAGCCATCAGAAATAAGTCTTTATTCTAATGTGTCATCTGTGATGTGCAGTGATTATGACCCGTGCCCGATTCCATGCAGGATGTATGGTTCGGTCAGGCAAAGAGATCATGTTCAGGGGTAAGAGTACTGTAAGGGCTACAAACTAACTGATGAGTAAAATAATTTAATTCTAGCTTTTTAACTTTATCTTAAAAAAGATTTTGTTTTTACCTCCTTACCAACTCTTGGTATATAAATATAAAGGTTTTGTTTTTAACAAATATTATTTATGTCTTATATATTACTTTACAATACTATTTTCTTATGAGTAAGTGTAATTTTAGTTTTTATTTGATGAGATTTCATAGTTGTGTACTTGCCTATATATATCCTGGGATTGTGCAGCATAATTCTGAAGCTTTTTAATTAAACCATATGCATGCATGCGATTCTACCTATATCTTCATGCAATCCATGCACCTCTCAATATTTTCATGTTGCTGTTTTTATTCAATCCTGGACCACTGTTCACTGTACAAATGTACAATAGTGCAAAAGGTCTATCTTCCTTCAATGCTGGTGAGTGGTTGTTTATGCCGTAACCCAATTCTGACTTAAAATGGCCAGCTGAACTTATGAAGTCTACATCCGATGCCTGTCTCATAACGGGAACTAGTTCATTGCAACAACAATTCCTTTTATTTTGCTCCCCGCCAAAGAAAGTGCGTCTTGCTTAATTAGTTTCAGGATGCATGAATTTCATAGTTGTTTTCATGTAATTAGGGATAACAATTTTATTCCTGTGGATAAAAACACTAAGAGGATCGAGTTTGTTCCTTATTTGCTGTCCACATGTGCGTTTGTGAACACAAATTGCTAACTCACGGATATACATGCATAGATATGGATGACTTATCCATACCTACGACACTCATTTACCCGTTCATGTGTATGAGATGGTGTGCTCACGCCTAAAATCTATTCTAACTCAAGTTTGCAATCCTAATCCCTCAAGCCCCAAACCTCTATTGCGTTGTTACAACTATAATTTTAAAATCGGGTATGCTTGCTCGTGAGCGATGGGTATGTTTTTCAATTTTCAGCCACATACGTTTATAAGTATACCTACCCAAAATTCATAGATACAGATATAAAAAATCCAAATTTTACCGATACAAATATAGAAAATCTTTACCCGTACCACGAGACTCGGTTGTTATCCCTATCCATTATACTAACCATAAATCCCTGAAAAAATTTAGGTACACAAGATTAGCAACAACTAGCCTTTAATTAGATCCGACCCTCCACTACGATTTTTTGGACTGGAAATATACAATGCCACAATCAATCAGTCATCCTTATTAGTACAGGACAAAACCTTCCGTCTGAAAAAAAAACGTTTTCTGTCCTTAACAAGATTTGTGTGGCACATCAAGCTGCCTAACATGACACAAAAGGGTGGTATTCATATTGTTCTCCAACTATACCTAATCTATTAAATTCCAAGTCATAGAGAAATGCCATTCATATCAACGGTACGGTAGAGCAGAGCACTGAATTGCCGGTCATACATGTATTGTTCTTAGCAATCACAGCTTTTTTGGAAGGCCTTCTGGATCTTCTTCATGTCCAGGGATGCAGTAGAATTTCCTTTGAACAAAACTAACATATATATATTGCAAACCGCAAAATTAGCACTACTAGTAGTTCTCAATGTTAAAATGATAGTCTACACTACTACACATGCACCCGTAACGACACACAGAATTAAACATTTTTCGATTGCACGCCATGTCGCTAGCCATTTTTTTAGCAATCGTTATAACTAACAATTAAACTCTGCAACTCATGCGTGTCGCTGTCAGATCGGCTAGCTGGTCTGTTATACAGGACAAAAAAGAATGCCAGTGCTCCCCCGAGCATAGTTAAAAAACAGAGGAGCAATAAACCGGTCACTTAGCTGGTTCATAATTTTAAATAAACTGGTCAGTTAAAAAATACTACTCTTTCTACCTTAAAATATAGCAAATTTTAGATTTATGTATATGTATTCAAGAGATGAGTAAAAAGATTATACTATCTTCCTCAAGGTGGATAAGTGTGGGCATGAGAGTGATTAAGTAAAGTAATAAACGGATAAGTAAAAGTTACATTTACTAGTTCTAGGTTGCAGTGGCGAAGCTAGAGCGAAATGGAGGGGGGTGCAAGAATAAAGAAAGGATAAAATATAATTACCAAACCGAAGAATTCCACAAACAATATTTTAAGAGAAAAAAATGAACGAATGAAAAAAATACAATACATTACCTTTAACCTTCATCATCAAATCCACGACCTTGCATTTTCATGAAGCGACGAACCACGGCTTTATTGGTGACTTTCAACAGCTCTTCTTTCTCCACATAGCAAATAAGGCTATTGCTCATATATATATATCACCAATGCGATTGCGCAATTCAGTTTTCACAATTTTCATGACTGAGAAACACCTCTCAACTGTAGCAGTAGCAACAGGTAGCACTAGCACAAGCTTCAAAAGTCGGTAAACCATTGGATAACGTTCGTGTTTTCTAGTCTTCACCATTCTTTGAGAAAGCTCAGCAACGGTTTGTAGGTTGGAGAACCTTTCATCATCTCTCACATCATATATGTAGAGGCCAAGCTCGTGGTTAAGATCCCTCAAATTTCCAAAATCAAAATCATGTGGATAAAGCTTCGCTAGGCTCATCAAATTTTCTATACTAAAATCATGGAATGAGTCTCTTGGACTAAAAGCTGCCGAGCAAACAAGCAATTGAGAGCTTGTCTCGTTGAAGCGGCTGTCAAGCTCTTGAAGTAGCCAATCAATAACATCATTAAAACAATCTACTTGATAATAATGCTTGTTCGTAATTCCAGATTTATGCCTCCGCTTCTTTGGATCAATATATTCATCTTCCATTTCCAATTTGCAAATATCATTCTTGTCATAAAATCCATGCACATCATTTAATAGCATCACCCACTTTTCTCTTCTAAGTTCATCCAATTGGCATTTAGTTGCTTTCACACATTTAATAGCATTCACTATGTCCTGATCCTTCCGTTACAATGCTAATGACAAGGTATTTGTGATTCCTAATATAGTCAACATGAGATGCAAATAGAAGACAAAGTCAAAAGACTGGAAGTATCGTAGAAGGTTTGATGCTTGATCTCTGATTTTCTAATACTTTTTTATCTTTTTCCACAATTTCTAGTACCTTGACTATTGTAGGAAACATGTCAACCAAACTTTTGAGAGATTTATAATGGGAACTCCAACGAGTATCTCCAGGTCTTTGAAGACTTTGCTCTTGATTCAACCATGTCCCAGTCTGAAGCTGCCCGCAGCCTAATGCTTTACTCATTTCTTGAAGATTAACATCTTTAATCATGTCCCTTCTCTTAGATGATCCACCCACCACATTCAATAAGATAGAAATCGTAGTAAAAAATTCACTAACACCTTTATGCTTTCTCGCAATGGCCACAAGGTCTAATTGGAGTTGGTGAGCAAAACAGTGAACATAATAAGCTAAACTGTTTTCTCTCATGATCAATGATTGCAAGCCGTTGAACTCACCTCGCATATTGCTAGCACCATCATATCCTTGGCCTCTAACTTGCTTTAGGCTTAACTTAAGATCAGCAAATAATGCATCAATAGCAGACTTAAGACTTGCAGAATTTGTTTCATTCATATGAATAAGACCAACAAATCTCTCTTTAACAATTCCACATTTATCTACATATCTTAAGACCACTGCCATTTGTTCTTTCCAAGAAACATCTCTCGATTCATCAACTAGCAAGTTAAAAATATCATCCCCAATTTCTTTTAGAATAGAGTGTAGCACTTCCTTTGCAAAACAATGCACAATATCCTTCTGTATTTCAGGAGCAATCAAAAGGCTGTTATCCAATTTCTTTTTATCTACTGCCTTTCTTAAGGTCGGATTTTGCTCCTCTGCAAAATTACGAAATTCCCTGAAGTTCCCTTTATTTAAGGACTTCTTCGACTTGTCGTGGCCCCGAAACGGCAATTCTTGCTTCACCAATATTCTAGCAATATCAATAGACCCATTCAAACGAGTAAAATAGTCCTTCTTAGCAGATTCACTCACATCACAGAAAGCAACATCAATGTGCTGTTTTGTTTGTAAGAGATCATCACATTTTTTTCATTGCTAGATAGTGTGAGCCACCGACATTACCAACATGATTTTGTAGCATTTCCTTTCTATGATAGCCATTCCAACCATTTTTAACAAATGCTTCATATCCGCTATCCTTCTTTTCTCTAAACAAGAAACAATAAAAGCAATATGCTATGTCTTTAGACTCATTATATTCACGCCAACCTCCAAACTCATCGAACCATTCTCGAACAAACCTTCTTGGAACTCCTCCAATCTCTGTCACAAGAAAACGAGCTGTGCGAGGTTGGCAAGGCCCATTCCCCAAGTACTTTCTTCTCACCCTCTCTCTAACATTAGGATGATAATCATCAATTTGTTTCCTTAATCCTGGATCAGACTTAATCTCCTCCTCCCAGCTGATATCATCCAAACGTGAATTTCTAGCATTATTTCCACTATCTAGCTCCAGTGCTTTCCTTTTGTAAAATCGTTCCATTAATTGACCTATCATTAGTAACCTAATATGTAAGTATGTACTAATTTGCTGGTTGCATAGTTTAGGAATCAAGAACACAACCATATATATATAACAAATCAGATTAATTGAGAAAGAAATAATACCTAATCAGAAGGGGAGGGGAGGGTGACAGGGCGTCGTGGGCGTGGCGCAGGCAGTCCTGGGCCGCTAGGCGCACTGGCCCAGGGTGGCGCTGGCAGGGCCGCAGG
>KE373028.1:181480-192341 GCA_000418225.1 Zizania latifolia | reverse complement strand
TTCGATTTGTGGGAGGCAACCTTGTTGCTGTCTATAGGAGCCATTCTTCTCCATCATCACCTATAAACAAAGTTGTCTTCAGATTTTTCTTCGTCACCAGCAACTAAGGAAATCTTCTGCTTTGGCTTCTTGAGACATGTCTTCTCCAGAGCAACCAAGAGGTGAATTATTGTTATCTTTGTTTTCCTGATTTCTCACCTGTGATTGGCTTGCGCTTGTACATTCGTACATGCAGGGCAGAATGCAAGGACGAGGAAGATGATGGCTAACGCAAATGGGGAGACGGACGAAACTTCAGGTTTAACGACTCCTTGGAGCCACGAAGAACCACTGTGTTCTTCATATGCAAACGGTATCAGCCGTATCCCTGAAGAAATTCGGTTGCGTGATCCGGAAGCTTACGAGCCCAAGGCTGTGTGCATCGGTCCCTACTTCCATTCACTGAGACATTTACCAAGCTTCAGGCGAATGGAACAACACAAGAGCTGGTGCGTCAACAGATTGGTAGAGCGTAGCAATCACAGCCTTGAACCTTTGGTTGAGAACTTCCTGCTTCGACTGACAAAGGCGATCAAAACAAAATCTTTCGGGCAGCTATATGCAAAGCCAGTTCATATGACAGAGGAGGATATCGGTATGATGATGCTTATCGATGGGTGCTTCATTGTGCACTTCTTGCTGAGGCATGATCCGAAGAAGGGAGCAGAATATGAATACTGGTCAAAACTCGATGCTGGATTTCTGGATCAGGAATATGACACCCTCCAGTGGGATAGGCCCTGGGAGTGGAGCTTGGTTGCCATCGACATGCTCCTCTTGGAGAACCAAATACCTTTCATATCTGTCAGGATCTTGTTTGACATTCTGAAGACGGAGCATGACAGAGCTGTTAACCTGACGGCATGCGCAAGGAACATGTTCAACAAGTACCTGCCTGCTGGAATGCACACCTCGACATCCCCAATTCGCTGCCAGGATGTGCGCTGCCTCCTGCAGTTGCTGTACCGGTCCCTCCTCCCGAATCCAAAAGTACGCAGCAGACTGATGGAGCCACCTCCAAAGCCACCTAGAACCGGCATGGATCCTGCCAAGAAGCTTGAGACTGATGGGGTTGGTATCACCAGGAGGCAGCAATGGTGGCCCTGGAGCCATTTTCAGGAGCCCTACAGCTTCCTAGACATCATCTTCAGCCGTGGCAATGTGCAGATCCCGCAGCTGGAGGTCAGCGACACAAGCATTCAGCTGCTGCAGAACCTGATCGCGTTCGAGAAATGCTACCAGGGCACCACTTCGCATGTGGCGAACTACGCTGCCTTCATGGATGCTCTGAATGCTGATCACCATGACACGGAGATGCTGCGAAAGAGGTGCATCTTCGATGTCCAGTCTACCCCTGCCCAACCCGAGCTCTCCTTCAGAAGGCGGTGCAAGCAGGACGTCGAACCATCGTCGGAGAACTACCTCAGCCGGCTGATGGTGGATGTGGTCTTGTACAAGGAGGCGAGGGCCAGCAGGAAGAAGACGGAGATGCCCATGTCGGACACCATGTTCTTCTCGGTGCTGGCTGTCATGGCGTATGCTTTGCTGGCCCTCTGTTGGTACATCGTTTCTTGATGGAGGTTTCTGACTTCTGCTGCTATTTTGTGCGGTCGTGGCCAAACCAAGTTACGTCCGGTTCGCTGTTCCAACTCAAATTGTGAATTGGCATGCATCGCCTGCTCAAAGGATTTATGAATCTCCGCAGTTTCCGTGTTATTTGTAAAAGAGTAGGCCTTTTCCTAATCAGGGTGCAAGTCTCTAACCCTGCCACCACAATTGACAAGGGGTTAAGCACCCAGGGGAGTGCAATGTATATAATCAAACCAGTCCTTGAGAGTTAAAGGTATAGTTCATGATAGTGTGTTTTTGTTGTTGTAAATTTTATATTTTGAACGACAGAATAATATTTTTATTCTTTACGACACTTGACTATGGCTTCTTTTTAGATAAGCTCGCTATTATGTTTTAAACATCTTCTAAAATCTAAAATCTAAGCTTCCTGTCTCTAAAATATAACTAAAATATAAGCTTATTGATATTACCCTTGAACTTGTTGTTTGTTGTTTTATTAGGTGTTTAGTTAATAATACTATTATTTATGATAAACTACTAACATACTATATAAATCTATATAAATTATTTTTTCTTGGAATAAGTCTACATAACCTCCTCACGTATTGATGATTGATTATTTAACCTTCTAAACTAATAAACCAGGTGTTTAACCCCCTAAATACCGTTTAATTAACCTTCTAAGGTGGTTTTGTAAATTGATTTTGCCTTGTTAACATGCCACATTAGACAAGATTGTCATGTTAGTCACACACGTCTACATAAAAAACTAATAGCAACGTCCCCTGGACTTCTTGTTTACTCCGTGAGTGTTTCCTCGTTTACTCTGACGTCTCCTCCACGTTGGACACAATTACGGTGTATCATGTATAAACAGTTTATGTCTTTAAAATTTTGTTATAAGACTTAAGATGGCAAATTAGATAATAGCCATGAAAGTCTGTATAAATCCTTATGTATTATTGTCTAATGTGACATATCAACAGGGCAAAACCACTTTACAAAACCACTTTAGAGGTTAAGTAAACGGTATTTAAAAGGTTAGGGGGTTAAACACCTGGTTTATTAGTTCAGGGGGTTAAGTGATCAATCAGCAATACGCGAGAGGGTTATATAGACTTATTTTTTTTTCTTTCATAGTAAAGCTATACTATTCAATGCCATATTCAAACTAGCCTTGAAGCTGGCGTCCGCAAATCCAACGGTGCCTTCAGTAATGTATCGATGTAAATGTGCATTACGCCTCGGCCTGTTCGAATACGTAAAATAAAGAATACGCATTAAAGGAGGCATGGAGGAAATACGCCTTCGATCGAAAGGAAAAGGAATCAAACGAACTCATCTTCTCCACTCCACATATCAATATCATCGCCTCGCCTCTCGGCTCTCCCCTTCCTCCCCACGCTCTCGGAAGTTGGAAGCAAAGCGGCGGCACCGCGAGAGCTCGGAGAGAGAAAGAGAGAGAGGGAGGCATGGCGACGACCGCGACCCTCCCCTTCTCCTGCACCTCCACCCTCCAAACCCTAACCCGCACCTTCTCCCCACGCCTTCCCCTCCGCCTCCACCGCCTCCACCGCCGCCGCTTCCACCACCTCCCTTCCCTTGCCGCCCTTACGAGGCTCCCCCACCCTCCCCTCCTCGTCGGCCGTCCCATATCGGCGTCCGCGTCGCCCAACGGCGCTTCCTCCGAGGGGGAGTACGACTACGACCTCTTCACCATCGGCGCCGGGAGCGGCGGGGTCCGGGCCTCGCGCTTCGCCTCCACACTCTACGGCGCCCGCGCCGCCATCTGCGAGATGCCCTTCGCCACCGTCGCCTCGGATGACCTCGGAGGAGTCGGCGGCACGTAAGTGGGCGCCTCTCCTGCTCCCATAATCTGTAACATTTCCCCTTTATCTGTAGGAAGGTTTGATTGGTCTATTATCGCAGCATTGTTAGCTTCTGCCTTTACTTTTTTTGCATGCACTACTCTCGCGGTTCCAACTTCTAATTGGAGTCGTCCTTGTGAGTGATTAGCCAGCAAAAAGTCCTCCTAATTTTGTCAGGCGTTTCATTTGATCGTCAGTGATATCACTCGATATATTGCAGCTTGTCACATGTGTTTCCCAATAATCTGTAAGCGGTTGGCATCACATGCCACTATACTAAACCTTAAAATGAGCATGCACTTGCTATTTTATTATCTACCCTACTATATAATTGACGAGTTGAGAGAGTGGACACATCACTCCTCTGGTAAATCTCAATCCTTCATCTTAAATCATCTAACATCTGAAAAATCTCAGCCATTTATCTTTACTCTATTAAAAATAAAAATATTAAATCTCAGCCATTCGGGAGATTAGATTGATCTCTTTCCTACCACATATTTCTATAATGACCAGTCAAAACTTTCCAGATTATCTAGATCATTTCTTTTATAAGATATATATCTTTCTGTATAATAACTTTACATTTAAAGGACTTTCTTATTGGATGGATATCTTTCTGTATAATAACATTCTATTTAAAGGATTTTTCTTAATAGATGGATATCTTTCCGATTAAAGAACTTTCTTTAGTAAGCTGATATATTTCTCTCTAATGACTTTCCTCATACTGAGGTCTTTCATTTTTGGTTTGATCTCTTTCCATCTAATGTGAGCGCCATGATCGGAAGGTGCTTTCTTTCTATATGGATGAGTTCCTGATTTCCATAGCGTACTCTATAAAAGGGGAGACTCAACCCAAGCAGAACACACCTATTCTTCCTGCTCGGCAGTCCTACTCCCAAAACTATCCCGGTCATTAGTTTCGCTGGAGGAACTTTGAAGGGCTGTCCAAAGGCAGTCCAACTCCTAAAACTATCCTGATGGCTTGGACTGCAAGCAAATATTTTTCTTGTGTTTTTATTTGATTATTTGAGGATATGACAGTTTGATTTACACATGTAATTGTTCTTTGATGCTGCTACAATCTTTCTAACTATTAAATTAAAGTTCTAAAGAATCTAACTCCTGACTAATAATATAATTGTTTTTTTATTTTCACCGATGCGTAGCACGGGTACAATACTAGTGTACATTGAATGCATAAGAACTATTATTTGTTTGTTACACAGATGTGTGCTTCGTGGGTGTGTTCCAAAGAAATTGTTAGTGTATGGATCCAAGTACTCTCATGAGTTTGAAGAGTCTCATGGCTTTGGATGGACATATGAGACTGATCCAAAGCATGACTGGAGCACTCTGATTGCCAACAAAAATACTGAGCTGCAGCGACTAGTTGGCATTTACAAGAATATTTTAAATAACTCTGGAGTTACTCTAATTGAAGGCCGTGGAAAGGTTGAGTGATGTTCATAAATCAAGTTAAAGTTTTAATATACTATTTTCCTAAACAAATATTATAGGAAGGTACAGCTGCTGATGTAATTTTTCTTAGTACAGATAGTTGATCCACACACTGTAAGTGTAGACGGCAAGCTCTACACTGCTAAGAACATACTTATAGCTGTTGGGGGCCGACCATCCATGCCAAATATCCCAGGAATAGAGCATGTTATAGACTCTGACGCTGCACTGGATCTGCCTTCAAAACCTGAAAAAATTGCAATAGTAGGAGGTGGATATATTGCTTTGGAGTTTGCTGGCATATTCAATGGCTTAAAAAGTGAGGTGCATGTGTTTATTCGGCAGAAGAAAGTTTTAAGAGGGTTTGATGAGGAGGTGAGCGAATATTTAGACCAATAACAAATTGTATTGACAACAAACAAAGTGCCTCGTGCCTTTGAGATATATATGTTGGTTGTGGATTTGCAGGTTAGAGACTTCATTGCTGAACAGATGTCTCTGAGGGGTATCACATTTCATACTGAACAGAGTCCTCAAGCTATAAGCAAATCAAATGATGGGTTGCTTTCTCTGAAGACAAACAAAGAAACTATTGGTGGGTTCACGCATGTAATGTTTGCAACAGGTCGCAGACCAAACACAAAGGTTCCCACCATATGTGACATTTGTTTTCACGTAGTTGGATCTTGCATCTCCATTTATTGATGCATCTATGCTCTATTGTTGATGTAGCTCTTAACCTTGTAGAACCTTGGACTAGAGGAGATTGGGGTGAAAATGGACAATAATGGAGCAATAGTGGTAAGTGAAGTAATCAAGTGATACTTGACTTCGAGTTTCACTGATTTGTCCTCTAATATTTTGAGCGTTTTCATTAAACTTATGCATCTAGGTTGATGAGTATTCTCGAACCTCAGTTGATTCAGTTTGGGCTGTGGGAGATGTTACTGATAGGGTCAACCTGACGCCAGTTGCACTTATGGAAGGTGGTGCATTTGCAAAAACTGTGTTTGGTGGTGAATCTACCAAACCAGATTACAGGTATGTAGGGTGGCATGAATCATTACAGGGTCCTTGGTTGGTCCCATATTTGGGGGAATGCTTGTTGTTGCTATACACTACTAAGGGTGCATATTTATTATTTGACAATGAAAGAGTACCTCTGTTGCATTTCAGTAGAGGAGAACTTTGTTACTCAGTCATATCCCAATATATAGTTTGCAGGAAACAAGTTTGGTTAGCTTGATTGCATACACCACCTCTATTTCCTTGTTAAACATGCTGGTATTCCTGTGGAGTTGTGTGCTTGTGGTAACCTATATTGGAACATCTTGAGGAGTAAATACCCCATACTGCCATTTCCATGCACGATCCCTAATGTAATACAAATTGGTCTGGGGTTCTTTGTTATCTAGGGTTCTCTTGTTATTGGTCATTTGTTGTGATTTTTCTTGTTCTGGTGATGCGCCCAGTCCTTCAAGATCATGGGACTGACTTTTTACCGAAATTCATGATTCATTTCAGTATTTCACTGATTCTTAGTTAATTTGTATTTGGTCCTATTACTGTTGTTCAATCAGATTTTGAATTACACAAAATTGAAAATTCACAGAGCTGTACCATCTGCTGTTTTCTCCCAACCACCCATTGGGCAAGTTGGTCTTACTGAAGAGCAGGTGAGATATGGTTTGCATCTAAACAAAGTAGCACACAGAAAATTGTTTTAATTCCTATTTGTGCAGGCTATTGAGGAGTACGGAGATGTTGATGTCTATATATCAAACTTCAGACCTCTTAGGGCGACTCTCTCTGGATTGCCTGATCGTGTGTTAATGAAGCTCATTGTGTGTGCCTCAACAAACAAAGTTGTAGGAGTACACATGTGTGGCGATGACGCACCTGAAATAATCCAGGTTTGCAAGATTTTATATTCTTCCTCACCATTTCAGCTTCATAACTTCTCATGAACGTACACCATTTTGACAGGGAATTGCAATTGCTGTTAAAGCTGGATTGACAAAGCAAGATTTTGACGCCACTATAGGCATTCACCCAACATCTGCAGAGGAATTTGTCACAATGAGAAATGCAACTAGAAAAGTTCGAAGTACAACAGATGAGGTCCAGGATACTGCCATTTATTCTTCCGTATCATAGCATATGGGAAAATATTTTTTCTTAAAACCATCAATTTTCAACTGAAATTGTCTGCTGCTAGTCGTATGTTTTTATTGTGCTTACATAGTTACATGTTATCCCCTTGTTGTTTCAGGTAGAATCTAAAGATAAGGTTGTAACTCAGAACTAGATGTTTTAAAGATAGGAGGTAAGCACTGTCCATTTAGACTGGCACTTGCTCATCGTTGAAATGTACATTTAATCACGCATCATTGCATCAATGGGCCAATGGTACAATCGTCTTGAGCTTGTTTAATTCACAATAATAGTCTGTTCCCACCGTCCAGTACAGTTCAACTGTAGTGGTGAATGCTGAAATGGATTTATGTAGTTTCACATGATACCATTTTGCAGATATAGCAAATTAAAGTTGAGCATCATCTTGAGTTTATGTTGCAGGCACTCTCAGAGGGAGTACTGCTTCCGATCAGCTGATTGGAAATACACTGCGGGGAAACACTTTTGTAGCTGTATCCACGAAACTCATGAACAGGGACCAGCAAACTTGTATCATAGGTTCGAAGTGATGACTGGCAATCTCTGTTGTGTTCTTTTTGTGCATCTATTGCAGCTTGAGCACGCTATTAGTTGATGCTTTTCTTCATCTGCTGTTCGTTCAAATAAATAATGTAGATGTGAGTATCACTGCCTGGAAATTTTGTAAGAAAAACCCAGGAATGCTTTTTTTACAAATTAAAAATGGGGCACTGCTGTTATTTTGTTACAACTCAGCCTAATATGAAGAATTCAACTGCTGATGTGAATCCATCCGCTTATTCATCTCTGCTTTCAGTAACTGTTCAATTGAGGCCTTTTAATTTGCTTCTCCCTCCCTTTCTCTCATAAGGCCGAC
Organism: Zizania latifolia; assembly: GCA_000418225.1. Classification (NCBI taxonomy): domain Eukaryota; kingdom Viridiplantae; phylum Streptophyta; class Magnoliopsida; order Poales; family Poaceae; genus Zizania; species Zizania latifolia. Next base: position 184,367 of record KE373028.1, on the reverse strand, counting down.
GGGAAGTGCGTAAGAGATCACACGAACGAGCAGCCTGCCAACCTTTCCTAGGTTAACAAAATCATGGTGGATTTTTGTAACGACCCGTCTCGGATTTCGGAAATATCATAGAAAGAGATGAGCCGGTACCTTATCGAAGACACGAATTTAAAATAAAAACGTTTTATTCAGTAGAAGTTTCGTTGCAGATCTGTTTATTACAACATTTAAGTCTTACAGAGCTTTAGAGGCATACCTCGCAGCGGCAAGCATTACATAAAACAAGCGGAAGTTAAACATAACAAAAGCATAAACTACTGTCTAAATTCTTCACTTGGGGTCTAAGCCCAAAACCCTAATATTTTAAGTCATCAACAACAACGTCTTCTCCTTCATCTTCGTAGTTCTCCTCATCTTCGGGAAGGTTCGTGAACTCTGGGGTGGGGGTTGTAAAAACAAGGGTGAGTACTCGAGAGTACTTAACAAGTCTTAGGAATAAAATATACATGTAAGATACAAAGAGCGGCAATGGCTTTTAAAGGAATACAGTTTAAAAGTTCTAAGTACTTATACTCGTGAGTAGAGGTCTCAACCTCTAACCGCTCCCACAATAATAGTATAAAATAATAGCTAAGCCATAACTCTCATTTTTCATCAATCTAAGATTGATTTGCAACAAATCCCAATATACTTTCCAATAATTCAACTTATCACAACATCATCTTAACATCTCATCACTTATGCCTTTTCTAGGTACTAACTTGTCCATCCGTCAGGAAAGTGTTCCCATTCATATCATACTCTCAACCCAAGTTATATTTTATCGCTCAACTAGTTTTGATTTCTCACATCTCTCCCTATGAAGTCTTTCGACTTTCCGCTCCACACAGGAACGTTGTCAACCACTAAGGTTAGCCGTATACCCGCTGGTATACTCTGGTAACACCCCAACCCTCTCATAGAGTTGAAAACAAGTAGAAACACTACGCTAGAGAAATCATCAAGACACTCGCCCATATCCGTAGGCACGGCTGTTCGAACAGGTTTTACTCCGGCTGAAGGCGCACACTTTACCCTTGCAACTCGAACTAACTCCGCTACCCATGTCGTAGAGGAGGTTCGGGACAAGGCATTTCCGAAGCAAATCTAGGATACCCCACTGCCACTTAGATAGATCCTCGATCCAAGATCGGGAAGACGCGCTTCCTTCTTCTCTCTTAGAATCCCACGAGTGCTCCACTTCTAACTCCTCAACACATCCACTAGCCGTAGCCTCAAAACTCGTGCCCATTAGGGACTTTGTAAGTGAAACCTCGAGCCACCCCGGCGATTCTATATCTATCGGCAGTCGGACGATCCTAAACCCGCTAAGTACTCGCTCAGGGGCACCTCTCACGTACCCGCAAGGTTGTACGAATTTATGCTCATGCTATTTTTTAAGGAATCGATCCTTAATAATTTTATAATAAAATCAATCACATTTCACACAACATATTTACAAAATCACATAATCATCCAATCTACTAGTCGGCTGAACTGGCACTTGGGCCCAGCAACATACCGCCACCGCCGAGCATCGCGGGCAGCACGTGCGAGTGCGCTGCGGTTGCCACGCGCGCTCGCGGTATGCACTGGACAGGTGGGACCCGGTGCATGGTGACAAAAATAGAGAAATGGCTGGCAGATGTGTGGGCCCCACCGGCCAGTGGCACACAACAGAACATGACTCGACGCCCGATCTCCCTCGATTCAACTCCGATCGCCATGAAATTTGAACTGTAGCTAGAACAGTATGCTAGGAACTCATCTACCGACTCGGATCGATGACACACCCCATGCTTTTGCTAGAAATAAGAGGGGGGCAGAACCACCCATGGATGGCGCCTAGGGCGATAGGGCTACTCCGGCGATGACCGGAGACACTTTTTTACCAGATTAGGTACTCTAGGAACTCGACCAACCCTTTTGATCGAACCCTAGAGGCTCGTGGTGGCCTAGCGACGGTGACGCCCGAGGGGTGGCGCGGTCGAACGTCGCCGGTGAGCCCTGGTGACGTGCTGCCATGACCAACCCGCGGAACGTGACCCGGATAGTCTGGAGGTGCTACGGAAACAAGGAATCAAAAAATAAATATACCTCTGGTCGGATTTGAAGTGTAGGGTGATAGTGACGATCCTCCGGTGAGAGCTTGATTCCGACGACGATCTACGAAACACAGCATGGCGGTGCACCGGAATGTGATTAGGTGTAACGACCTGTCCCGAATTTTGGAATTACCATCGAAAGGGACGAGCCGGTACTTTATCGAAGACGAACAAAATATCATAGTTGACATCGTTCCATTCGACAGTAGTACATTACAGAAAGATTATTACAATAATTAACTATTAGAAAAGCTGATAAAGAGGCATACCTCACAGCAACAATTGTTATAAAAGTCTGGCGGAAACATTACATCACTCAAAGCATGCACCACTGACTAACTCCACTTGGGGACTAGGCCCGAAACCCTAATCTTCTATTTCTTCATCAGTAACATCTTCACCTTCGTCTTCAAAGTCCTCTTCATCTTTAGGGAGGTTAGCAACTCTGGGGGATGTAAAAACAAGGGTGAGTACTCGAGAGTACTCAGCAAGTATTGGGAAGAAATATAGATGACGGATACAAAGAGCGGCAATGGTTCTCAAAGGGAATGTAGGACCGAAAAGACGACCAGAGGGGGGGTGAATGGGCGCAAAATAAAAACGCAGTGGAAAATACAAATACCCCCAAAACTTCAACCAATGAGAATATCAGCCTTGCTAGTGACTCAAGAAAGCTCAGCACAAGATTGTGCGATAAAGATCACACCAGGCAAGCTGATATCTCAAAACCTCCTCAAAAGCACTCTTCAAGAATAACAACAAGT
>KE373028.1:168872-181470 GCA_000418225.1 Zizania latifolia | reverse complement strand
GCCACGACGTCATCAGCCACAACCTCAGCGGCATGGGCTGCAGCGCCGGCATCATCGCCATTGACCTCGCCAAGCACCTGCTTCAGGTACGTACTCACCATGCAGAGCAGTCAACACTTGACTAAAGTTTACATGTCCCAGTGTGCTGTGTGCATGATAAAGATTCCTTTTTTCCCTGGTCAACATATTTAAATATATCAGCACTGAAAAGAGTCAACACTTGGCTAAAGTTTTCTTACAAGAATATATTTAGGCGTACACACACCGTACGCGTACATATCTCTTATGATTATATACGCTTTTTTTTACATGAATCTACTATCATTTATGGTTTTCATAACAAACACATTTAAAAGAGAATACTCATATATAATATATACTCCCTCCCATACCTGTCCCATACTTGCCCCATACTTGTCTATTTTAACTTTGAGATATACAAGTTTGACTACTAATTATTAAGTAATTAATAAAATACGAATAACTCTGCTATGATGTAGTATGATTATATAGTTTAAAATTGTTGTTGGTTAAACTGACGTCGGTCAATGTAGGAACCGACAAGTATTTACAAAATATTTACTAAACAGCATTATAATTTTTTTAGTTGCTAAGGTTGTTGTGTGCATTAATTGGAGATTGCATACATCAAGTCGATTGGGCAGTCAAGATCACACACACCCCACTATAAAAACGGCTCAAAAGGGCCAACAATCATCCAATCTAAAAGTTGGATATTAGATGAAAATAGCTAATGACTAAATTGCATATATTAACGTAAATATAGACCGCTAGATCTCAGACAACCTAGAACGAAAAGACCCGCAGATTTTGGACTGCATCATGAGAATTTGATTATTAAGGAGGTACCGTGAGTAAAGTTAACCAAACCGACAATCTAACTGTTTTGGTTACCATCGTTACCAGTTTAGTTTAGTGATAACTGATCTGAATTTTGAAGCAACTTGTACAGCACCTCCTAGGGTGATGGGCGTACCGTAGCACATGCTTCTGCAACAACTCGAACACATTTCGACGATTTTGATCAAAGCTGCGTACTACGAAGATGATCGAAAGGAGAGCTTAGCCCAGTCCTGCAATCTACAAGTCCATGTGCCACCAGTTCAGACGCCCCCTCGAGTACGTCCTCTGCCAAGCAAGATCAGCGTTCACTGCACCCCCGGCTGGCTACCAGCCGTGACCAAACGATAGTAACTGTCCCCGTAGCACTGATCCGGTTAATACTAATCATTCATGAATGATTAGCTTGAAAACATGATTAACTAGTCTGATATGATAACCTTAGTTCTGTTATCACTGAGCCGGATCCTAGCCGATCAACCTGGCAGAACTAACATCTGAGCCAGTGTACTCAGCTGAGCTTAGCCCGGAGTAACTGCATGTGGTTAGGTGGCAGTTACAAGTTGCAACCTCACCTGCTGCAGCCAAGTACGAGAGAGCACGGTACAGCCACAGTGCGATGCAGAGCGGCAGCTTGAAGGGCCGAATCGTGAATTGCCCTGCGTCCTGGCCCCGCCACGGCCGTTGCAGAGGGCTCCCATGAACACATGCATGTACGTTGCTGCACATCCTTGCAGAGCACTAGCGTGTAGCTGCACCAAGATGCGAAATTCACGGTAGAGATGGAATGAAAATTTTGCAAGTGATAGATTGATTTTGAGCTCAGCTGATTGGTTTGAGTTGGTATGTATACATATGCTGATGTGTGTTGGGTGGATGCAGGTGCACCCTGACACGTACGCGTTGGTGGTGAGCACGGAGAACATCACCCTAAACGCGTACCTGGGCAACTACCGGGCCATGCTGGTGACCAACACGCTGTTCCGGATGGGCGGCGCGGCGGTGCTGCTGTCGAACCGGCGGGCCGAGAGGCGGCGCGCCAAGTACCAGCTGATCCACACGGTGCGCACGCACAGGGGCGGCGCCAGCGACAGGAGCTACGCGTGCGTGACGCAGGAGGAGGACGACGCCGGGCACGTCGGCGTGTCGCTGTCCAAGGAGCTCATGTCCGTGGCCGGCGAAGCGCTGCGCACCAACATCACCACGCTGGGCCCGCTCGTGCTCCCGCTGTCGGAGCAGCTCCGGTTCCTGGCGACGGTGGTGCTCCGGCGGGTGTTCCGCGCCGGCGTGAAGCCGTACCTGCCGGACTTCACGCTAGCGCTGGACCACTTCTGCATCCACGCCGGCGGCCGCGGCGTGCTGGACGAGCTGGAGCGGAGCCTCAAGCTCAGCGCGTGGCACATGGAGCCGTCGCGGATGACGCTGTACCGGTTCGGCAACACTTCGAGCAGCTCGCTGTGGTACGAGCTCGCCTACTGCGAGGCCAAGGGCAGGATCAAGCGCGGCGACCGTGTGTGGCAGATCGCCTTCGGCTCCGGCTTCAAGTGCAACAGCGCCGTCTGGAAGGCGCTCAGGACGGTCGACGACGGCCGGGACTGTGGCCCCTGGGCGCAGGACCTCCACGCCCTGCCGGTGCATGTCCCCAAGGTCGTGCCCATCGACGACGACGTCGCCGCCGCCTAGTTTCGTACAATTTCTAGGCTCGAACCGGAAAGCATCTGTGGTCGGGCTTGTTACTAGCTCCTAAATCGTCATGACTCGTTCAAACATTGTCGCGTGTTGTTTGATGGACATCGTATATTCGTATCGTACCAGATAAGGATTGATCCTCCTGGAAAAAGAAAGGACCATTTTATCTATCTAGGTATACTGTTTATTTGTGTGTATAATACGGAGTATTACAAAGCAAAGCAAATGAGTTGAGTTTTTCTCTCTTCCATTTCATCTTCAAAGAAGACTCGAGTATTTTTCTTGACCTGAAATGATGGGCAAGCAATTTACCAATTACCATCCTATCTCTTTGTCATTTATCTAGGAAATATTTAATGATTTGTTTTCAAGTGGTCTCGATTATTTGTCTAGATTTCAATGATCTTATATATCATTTACACAAGTGTTAAATAATCGAACAGCTAAAAATTTTGAATAACAAATCAGTAAGTCTAGTTAACAAATCAGTGATGGCAATAAAAAATTGGCTGTTATTAGTAGGAAACTATATTGTGAAATGATAGATAAGAGATATTAAAAATCAAGCTTTTTCGTGAGGTAAAAATCAAGTATTTTTAGAATAAATTAAAGTGATATAGATAATTTTTTTTGAAAAGGAGGAAATATAAAATAAATCTGGCCCATGCTGGACCATCTGCCTAAATGGACCAAAAATGGGCCTAAATGGAGCACTAGGCATTTAGCCAGTGCATTGGATTTCATCAACCCTGTCCCTATCCTCCCACCTCCATTGTTCCCAGCCTCCCACGCAGCCATTGCCACTGCAGTGGGGGTTCTTCCTGCGAAGCGGCCGGAGCCGCACGCGGCTGCCCCGACCTCCTTCTCGGCTAGCGAGCTCCCGCAGACCCGTAATCACCTTGGCATCTAGGACTCGTCGTCCGCCTCCGAGCTGTGGCGTCTCCTGATTGAGCCGGGTAACGGGGTAAGCAATTCCTCTCCCTCCTCTCCAAACAAATTCCCTTGCCGTCTCCGCCTCCTTCTATGCATTGTGCGCCATGCTTGGTTTGGCTTGGATTGCTTGCTTATTTGGTTCTCGTAGTGCAGAGGCGCTGTGGACGTTGGGGCCTAGGTTCATTTGCGGTTTTCTGACGGCGGATAAAGGCTGGGTGAGATGATGAGCCCATGCGACTGCTTCCTCCATGCCCCCGCGCCGCCGCTGAATCCGTCGTCGAGTCTCGCGGCTGCGGCGCCCGGAGCTCTCTGGAGGGATAGCAGTCTATCGTTCCAGAGTAACGCAGTCTCTGCGCCGGCGAGAACCGCTGAGACTTGCCCCGATTTGGTGGTTCCACGCACCGTTCCTAGGCGGGCTGCCGAAAGGAAGAAGAATGGCATGTGGGCGCAGTATGGTGGGTCACTCCCGGCAATGCTGGAGTCACTGGAGCGCGTCGACGATGTCGGGGAGGCACTCCGGCCATGGAAGGATACGATGTGCAACCGGGAGAGGACCATCATTCTCAAGGAGCAGAAGGATTGGAGGCGAGCGGTTGAAATACTCGACTGGTTTCGCAGGAGCCGCCATGAGGTCAATGTGATACACTATAATGTTATTCTCTATGCGGTTGGGCGTGCGAGGAGATGGGACCTTGTTTCTAGGCTATGGCAGGAGATGCATTCCTGTGGCGTGGTGCCGGATAACTCGACTTATGGCACGCTTATTGATGTGCATTGCAAAGGGGGCAGAGAAAGGATGTGTTTGGTTTGGCTTGGTGACATGTTCAAGAGGGGTTTGCTTCCTGATGAGATCACTATGAGTATTGTGCTTCAGGTACATAAGAAGGCTGGGGAGTATGAAAAAGCCGAGGATTTCTTCAGAAGATGGTCCTTGGAGTCAGATAGAAAGATGGAAGGGCATCCTTGCTATAGCTTGTACACTTACAATACCTTGATTGATACTTATGGAAAGGCCGGGCAACTTGAGAAAGTATCAGATACATTCAATCAAATGTTGAGAGAAGGTGTTTTACCGAATGTTGTTACATTTAACACCATGATTCATGTTTGGGGTAAACACCATAGAATGGAGCAAGTAGCTTCTCTCATGAGAACGATGGAGAAGTTCCAGTGCCTTCCAGACACTAGAACATATAATATTCTGATCTCACTATACAGAGAAATGGATGATATTGATGTTGCAGAGTACTATTTCAGGAAGATGAAAACAGACAATTTGTTGCCAGATGTTGTGAGCTGCCGTACTCTCTTGTATGGATACTCTGTCAAGGGCCTCGTCACTAAAGCAGAAGCTATTCTTAAAGAAATGGATGAGAAAAACATGGTGATCGATGAATACACACAATCCGCTGTGACAAGGATGTATGTCAATGCTGGGATGCTTGAGCAAGCGTGGCGTTGGTTCGAGAAGTTCAATTACCAGATGGACTCTGAGTGCTTTTCTGCAAATATTGATGCATTTGGGGAGAGAGGACATGTACTCCTTGCGGAGAAGGCTTTTATGTGCTGTATAAAAAGGAAGATGCTAAGTGCTTGTGTTTGTAATGTTATGATCAAGGCATATGGGTTAGTAGGAAAGCTTGATGAGGCTTGTGAGATAGCTGATGGCATGGCGAGGTATGGCATTTTGCCTGATAACTTGACCTACAGTTCTCTGATTCAATTTATGTCAACTGCTAAACTGCCAGAAAAAGCTCTCTACTATTTGAGAAAGATGCAGGCAGTAAAATTGCTGATTGATTGTGTACCTTATTCTGTGATAATTAGTAGCTTTGCTAAGAATGGCAATTTACGCATGGTTGAATGCTTGTTCAGAGAAATGGTCACTTCAGGGATCCAAACTGATACTTATGTTTACTCTATCTTAATTGATGCATATGCTGAAGGTGGAGATGTCCAGAAAGCTGAAGCATATTTTGGTTTGGTGAAGAAGGCTGGTTTAAGTGAGAGCGCTACAATATACAATCCTTTGATCAAGCTCTACACAAAGGCAGGACATCTCGCAGAGGCACGGAAAACATACAAACATATCAAATCATTAGATAATGACACCAGCCTTTATGCATCAAACTGCATGATTGATCTCTACAGTGATCATTGTATGGTGAAGGAAGCACGTGAGATTTTTGAGAATTTGAAGGTTAAGGGATGCGCAAATGAATTTTCACATGCGATGATGGTGTGCTTGTACAAGAAAGTAGCTCGCTTTGATGAAGCCCACAGGATTTCTAAGGAAATGCAGTCTTCAGGGCTTCTAACTCAAGCATTAAGCTACAACTCTGTTATTCAAATGTATGTGTCTGGTGGAAGAACGGAGGAGGCTGTTAGAATATTTCATAGGATGTTGGCATCAAACACACGACCAAATGATGCAACATTCGAGGCACTGAAGGTAATTTTGGTGAAGGGAGGAGTTTCAAGAAATGATACTATAAGGTTAGAATTGCTTAGAAAAAATAGTACTCATGATTGCTTGCGTCAGTGGTACAGGGCGCTGTCCATGGTTGTAAGTTCAGGCAGCAGTTCTTCTCAACATATTGTTGACAATACTTCTCTAAGGACTCATCCTTCTGACATTGGCAATTCCAGGAGTAGCAAAAGGAAAACAAGAAAGCATGCAACTTGATGTTGATACACCACAGTAGTGACCCATCTAGTAAACAGTTCAGAGTAGCACACATGATGTCGTCAAAACAAAATTCTCTAATCATTGTTTGACTGATGCACTAAGAATTTGCTGAAATATATTTCACATGGATCTGGTTAGATTACTGCAAGAATGCAGGTTAGTCTTGTTACCTGTATATTCTCAGATTTCTATAAACCAAATTACATGGCTCACACTTTTCCAACATCAGGCTTTTATGTTATCAAATGGAACCTCTGCAGATTATCTGAATACTGCAAAGATCCAGTACCTTTGACATTCTCCAACACAGTATATTTCATTTCTTACTATATTACCGATAACTTGGAAATAGTATTTTTTTCTGTAACGGCATGTTTCTCTTTGATGTCTCTTTTAGATAATTCCTCCTTGAAGTTCTGAAAATATGATGTCCATAGCAGTTTTTCAAATCACACTTCATATTCCTTTTGAATGTTTTCTATGTAGTTCTGTTTCTTGAGGTAACTCAACCTAATAGATAAGCACTAGAACAACCTTTAGTCCTAACCAATACATGCAGTATTATTTCTAATTTTTCTACGCTTTTAACTGAAAGCTGCCCGTACATGTTAAATGTACAATTGAAGGAACATGATGTGATCAACTGATGGTAAAGTGCATCTGCGTTCTAGTTTTCAGACAAGCATGTGTTTGATGGTTTTATTGGAGAAATCGCACATTCGATGCATTCAATGGGCAGAGCTTCAGTTCTCAGGTGTGCAATTTTACCAAACAAGCTAGCAGGATAGAGTTTAATTAGTTCATTTTCACCTCCACAGGCCTTACTACGTGACATGCCACATGCCATTCTAAATGCTGTGTCATATGTGGTTTCCAGTAATCTTGGATTAGTGCCTCCAAATTTACTGTCATAAACATCTGTACCTGATGCTATATAGCCAAGATGTATGGAACGCATTGCTGAAGATTCAGTTTCAGCTAGAACAGCAAGGTCCTCATGTCGATACTCTACAAACTCGTCATGCTGGGTACTGTTACATGATAGAAGTTAATTTTCAGGTTACTACATCAATTTGGAAGACTATTTAGGCACTGATGGAATGCAAGCTACTGGCATGGTTGACAATAAAGAGGAGATGGTTAACCCCATACCATCTGGCAAGAGGAACGGGCCTGGGTCAAGGATACTGGTTAATTTCGTAGTACACTGTGCCACTGTGGATTATCTGGGGCCAGTTACGTTTTACACAGGTTTTGGACTACAGAAGTGTGATAACGGATCGAAGGTCCTGCTAGCTGCTGCTGCTCTGATCAGATTGCAACTTATGGTATGGGCGTATGGCCGCCTGTCCGTGAGTCTTCTTGTTTGAAGGACATAATATGTGAATCTCTTGGAAATATGGTTTTTCATATTCCAAGGAAATAAAAGTAAAGCCCAAATTGCTTCTGTTGTCTTGGAATTTTCTGAACAGGCAGCCTGGAACTCCTACGTGCCTTTATTTTTGATGTTATCTGATTATTTATTCTTGGTGTCTGAACTTGCATGCGTCTAGGACGAGGCCTAGCAGATGCTATGCTCCGCGCCGCTGAGATGAGTGAGATCAATGATTCATCGTTGTGCTCCCAGCAACAGAGGTATTCACCCCTTCAAAAAACTACTAATTTGTTAAAAAAATTCATTTCTACCTCTTTACTTTATATTTTTTTATAAATGAAGGATTTTATTTTTTCAACAACTTTTATCTACCCTCTTATTAAATATAGTACTCTGTAAGTTTTATGTTTGGCACATATATTAATGATATTAAAAATATTATACTATCTTTTCTTATAGTGTGAGTGAGCGTGGACTCTAATAAACTTGTTACCGGGAGAGAGGAAGCATCATTTTTTACTCCCCGCTAATTTAGTACGGAGTACAGCACTATCAACTTTATTTAAATTATATTCCTATTATTTATGTACGGAGGAAGTATGCATCATTACGAGCTCGTTTTCACGATCCCATCAATGTCGATGCAACGCCGTTTCTCTTTTTAAAGCTCTGTCCGTCTCTCGTCGGCTTCGTCTGCAACATCCCTGCTATCTTTTGCCTTAATGCTCTGCAGCTCTGCCATCTCCCACGTCAAGCTGAGCCCTTTTGCTTCTCCTCGCCGCCACCGCACAGCTCGCTGTCTGCCTCTGAGCCTCTCGCTCACCTCAAATCATCCCGTCCCCTCCCGCTGCGGCGCTGACAAGACCCCCAACCTCGGGCTCCGCGCCGTCCGCCCGCACTCCCTGGGCAGAGCTCCCCCAACTCCGCCGCGGCGGGCCGTGTCCTTCCGGCGATGCCCCCAGCACGTCCAAATTTTCCGTTCTGCACATAGAGCCTGCCGCTTCAATGCGTCATCACGCAGAGGGGCACATTGGTAAAACTGGGGAGGCGGAGAGGTCGCCGGAGAGACGGCCGTGAATTTACCCACCTTCCTTCTCTCGTCTCGCGGTGGATACCTGTCAGTGTCACGTAGTGGGGGCGTGCCCCGTCTTCTCCGGGCAGGGGCACGGTGGTAAAACCACCGTGCCGCGTTCGCGCGGGAAAATCCGGGAGGTGGCGCGCAGCAGCTGTCCTACCGTTCTCTCCGTTTTAATACCCGTCGCCACTGCCACTCCATGACTCCACCGTCCCCTCGCGTCCCGGGGGACCGGGGTTTCGTGTTCGCCTCGCCTTGCCCTCGCGTCGCGTCATCCGGGCGGGGGCGGTGTCGCTGTCCGATCGGATGCCGCGCCGCGCGCCCGCGCGGGCGTTGCCGTTCGAGATCTGAGCGCCCGTGCCGTGCCCTCGCCGTCGCCCGGCGAGGTCCGGCTGGACCGGGGCCCCTCGACCGAGCTCGCCGGCCCACCCGGTCGCGCTCGCTGGACGCGATCGGCTCAGAGGTATGTTGTCCTGCTCTTGCTCTGCCGGGGCGATGATTTTGCCTTGCCGGCGTTTAATTGAAAGGAGGGTTCTGGGAGGAGCTCGTTGTGGTAATTTGGGGGTTCTGTTTGCTTGCTTTTGCGAGGAGAATGTGCAGTGATCTGCTGGTGCAGTTTGTTGGCTGCTGTTTATGCTGAAGGTTTTGCTCTACATGTATCTGAAGGTTTTGCTTGATATTAGAACTGTATGGAAGAGAACTCTATCTAGGTTAGTTGATTGGGTAGTCCATGATGCAGTAGGAATCATTCAGGAAATGTGGGCGAAGTTTTTGTGTTAGAAGAACATGGTAATCGGTAAATGGACCTGGTTAATCTTGTGATTCTTAACATTGGAAACAGTTATAAAAATCTAGTATGTTCTACCGCTTAATTTACCAATACAGAGATAATTTGTACGCAAATTCAGTTCTCATAATCAAATTAGTCCCAACATCCATTTTAAAAAATACTCCCAACATTTAAGGGTTTTGTAAGATGAGTTAACAGGGATTTAGGTTCTCTGTATGACGGACCTAATTGAATTGCATAAACATGGGTGATTAGGGCCCATGTCTTCCTGTCGCGATCTTTCTAATATGTTCTAAGACTTACATTTAAGCTTGTAATGATCTGAATAATTGAGATGAAGCCGTCATAGTGATGATGTGAGCACTATGACATTTATCAACATCCATCCAGTGGCAAACTGAATTTTGGAATAGTGGGGTCATGGGTGAGAAGCCATTAAGATGGGTGGTGGTGGTGGTCAACTGGTCATGGCAAGTGCACATGATAGTCCTTACCTCATTGAAGGATATTAATTAATCCTCTGAATTATATACAATGGGATCATTACAAGCTCCATATGAAATTGCAAAAGTGAATTTGCAAGAGTTGCTTAAACTCTTTGCTTCAGTATGCAACTATGCATGCTTCCTGCTATCTGCTCATGTAGTTGGTTCATAGCTTATTAGGCGGTTTGTATTTCTCTTCTTTTTTGTTTCGAGGAAAGGTTGTTTGTGCTTTGTACCCCTCCTCATGTCTGAATGCTGTCCTTGCACCAGATTTCTGTGTTAAGACGTGTGTTCTTACCTTGCAGGACAAATCAATGGAGAATGGAAGCAAGGCTGCCGATGTTGGGCAACGGCAACTCAACCTCGTGGAAGAATGTCTTGCCACAAGAATCCCAAATTCCCAATCTTGTGTACATTCTGCTCTCCTCTCTGGCTTGGTCCTCGTAACATGAACGCCAAGCCCCAGAGCATGGCCCCTTCCAAGAAGGGGTCTTCGTCTGCACGTGCCCAACAAACTCCTGCAACCGTTCTCCACTCTGACACCCGATGAACTCATCAGGGTGACTGCTTCTCCACTCTGACACCTGTGATCTGTGGATGAGCCCCGTTGAAAACTAAGTATTACATAGTCATTACTAATGTTTTCTCGCTCTCTTTGCTTTCTTTTGTCTTCGATGTATGCCTTGCTGTGCCTTCTCCCGTGGTGCACAACTGTTGCAAGATGATAAACTTGGTTATGCTGCCTGTTCGCTTTTCGTGCGTTTGGTATGCTACATGCCCTTGCTGCAATCAATATGTTGGTTTTGTTTGGAATGCCTGCTGCAATCACAAGTGTACCTTTTTTGTGTAGTTGGTTTTGTTTGCATTTCTATTTGTCAGTTAAAGTTGGATGTTTTGTCTGCAGATGTGAGAATATTACTGCCTAGAGTTAACCCTGCATGTATGCTAATTTTATTGATGTCTATGTGATTATGGGGTTATTTGGACCCATACCTCTGTATATACATAAGCTTATTAATTATAAGTATAATATAATAATATTTAATATGGACAAAATAAGAAATATATACACTAATTATTTATTTTTTATACGTGAAAACTTTTTTAAAACACGAATTATAGAATTATACAGTAAATGCAATCTTGTGGTGTTGTGACTGTTGCCGGGCAATGCAGGCAACACGACGACCTCCTCGTTTTTCCCTTTTAGGAATATTTTCTGGAATCTGCCTAGTGTGAACGCAGAAGACAGGCCAATCCGCTTTCCGCTAGTTTATTTGCGCTTTCAAAATTTGTCTCCTAAATTCCTTACTTTTAACAAGTTGATAACACTGTCTAATCAGATAGTAACACAATTAATTAAAACTATTATATTAACGAAAGACATACAAGTTATTTGTTAATAGTAGTAATTTATTTAAAAATTGTTAAAGGCTTACTTTGTTTAAAATTATTAAAAAATTATTTTTAAATTACTAATTTATTTAAAATTTGTTAAAGGCTTAATTTGTTAAAAAATGTTAAAAATAAAGTTTTAGACGGAGGAACCGAGAAGTACTTCTCAACTACCTCTCGCTTAACTGCTTCGGTCCCTCCGCCTTCCGCCCCGCCGGCGCGAGCGGGGATGAGATCGCAGGTCGACGCCGCCGGGCGATGTCTCCGCTCGGCGCTGCCTCGTGACCGCAGGTACGGACACTGCACACACTGTTGTATCGTTAGTTGTTACATGTGGCCTGCGAGCGGCGGCCGATGCGGTAGGGTTTGTGACCTTCCGCTGACCTGAATCCGCCGCCTCTTCATTTGTGCTCCCGGGAGCGTGTGTTGTAGACTAGGTTTCATGCGTTCCGGGGCAGTTTCGCGCTTATCACGGTGGTGGCGTACTGGCGTCGGAGTCTGCACCGCTCAACGTCCGACCAGCAAGCGAGGTTCGTGGTGGCAACGCAGCAAGCTTCCTGTCTGCTGTTTGGAACTGCAACGTTCTGTAACGAGCTGATCGTCGTGCCATGTTTTGATTTTATCAATTTGCATCGCCCGGGTACGCTTTGTTTGAGGCCTTACCTTGGTCAGGAGGAAAAGAGTGTTGGATTCAGCGAAGGGAATGATGAATGAGAAGGTGATTAATGGCAATGCAGAAATCCTGAGCACGTCCTTTTGTAAGGGATGGGGAATCTTCCCCATAAAATTTCCAGCTCGTCATTCCACTAAAATTTTGACAGCTTTACCTATTATGAGGATGTGCCTTGTATCATGTTAAAATGTTATTCAGTCTATTCTTTCTGTTCAATTGGAAAACAAAACAGTCTTAAAGACCATTTACTTAAATATTACATGTCTCAATAGCTGTAGAACCTTCTTCTTCCAAACTGCAGAATATTTTTTGTTTATCTGTAAGCATAGTTGAATTCACATAGTCAACTTGTATGATGTAGCAATCTTGAATAAAAAAAGTGGTAATGGAAGTGATTGGGTATGTGCCTTCATGTTGCTCCCTGACTATTGAAAAATTATATATATATACATCATTGTTGTTCTCGGAGTTCGATTTGTGGGAGGCAACCTTGTTGCTGTCTATAGGAGCCATTCTTCTCCATCATCACCTATAAACAAAGTTGTCTTCAGATTTTTCTTCGTCCACCAGCAAATACAGGAAATCTTTTGCTTTGGCTTCATGAGTTATGCCTTCTCCTGAGCAACCAAGAGG
>KE373028.1:137713-151688 GCA_000418225.1 Zizania latifolia | reverse complement strand
CTGGTGGATGGTTCCGCTGGACGATTCGTGACCCGTGTCGCTCGGAAGTCACCTCATCGTCAGCTACTTGTAACTCTGGACTCGGAGGAGGCGGCAGAAGTGTCGTGGAAGTAGTAGTGAGCGGTCCCTCCTCTACCTCAGTCGAAGTCTCAGAGGCGGCTGGATCAGCCTCTTTTCCACCATCACCTTCAGCTGGAGCATCTTCTTCTTCTTCGAATATTGGCTCTCCAAGCTCATCATCACCTGAAAGCTCAAAGGAAGGGGTTGTGCAAGGCATAGATTCATCAAATGAAACCTCACACGTCTCTACAAGCTGCTTGGTGTCTAGGTTCCACACACGAAAACCACGAGAATGCAAAGCGTAATATAGTTCAAAACTTCTAAATGCTTATACCCACAGATAGAGGTCCCAACCTCTAACCACTCCCACAAATAGTAATATAGTTCAATAACCAACCCATTTCTCATACTTTTACCATTCCGGGATTGCTTTGCAAGAAATCCCACCATCTTTCCATCAATCCATCTCATCTCAACATCTCATCACATCTTATCACAAATCATCATCTCAACATCTCATCTCTTATGCTGTTTCTCGGTACTAGCTTGCCCATTCACCGGGGAAGTTGTTCCCATTATTTGATCATAATCTCAACCCAAGTTTAATTTTATCGCTCAACTAGTTTTGACTCCTCACATCTCTCTCTATGAAGTCTTTCGACTTTCTGCTCCACACAGGAACGTTGCCAACCACAAAGGCTAACCGTATACCGGTGGTATACTCTGGTAATGTCCCATCCCTCCCAAAAGTAGTTGATGAAAAACAAGAGGAAACACTATGGAAGGGAAACCATTAAGACACGGGCCCATATCCGTGGTCATAGCTGTTCGAACAGATTATACTTCAGCTAAAGGTGTACACTTTACCCTTACGACACGAACTTACTCCTTTACCGCGCTAGTATAGGAGGTTCGTGACAAGGCTTTTTCAAAGCCGACCTAGGATAACACACTGCCACCTAAACAGGTCCTCAACTAAGGATCGAAAAGCCGCGCTTCCTTCTTCTTCTCTGAAATCCCACGGCTGCTCTAAACCACTAACTCCTCAAACACAACCACTGGCCTCAGCCACAAATCACGTGCCCGTTAGGGACTTTGCAAGTAAAACCATGAGCCACCCCGATAATTTCATATCTATCGGCAATCGAGCTATCCTAAGCCCACTAAGTACTAGTCCAGGGACACCTGTCACATACTCGTAAGGTTGTACGATGGTGTGCTCATGTATTTCCCAAGGAATCGGTCTTTATACGTTGAATGCAATCGCGCCCTAAAGCGACAACCACACTTAACAATTTTGCAACACAAATAATTTCATTTCCACACAACACATTTACAAAATCAACATTATCACACAATCTACATCTAGTCGTCATGTTTGAATATAAGTGTGTGTATGTGTAGTGCACCCATATTTCAAAGAATGAGCTAAAAGCAATTAAAAAAATAAAGTAAAACATTGGGTGTAAAAGTAAATCCTAAATCGACAAGGTATTATATGGTATTCAACAACAAGGAGGCTAAATTGTAAGTTTAGATTTTAGTTGTCATAATTACTCAAACAATAGACTATTAGTGTACGTGAGTGCGTAACCTAATCATACATATATAAGTTTTTAAAACATCACAAGCATTGCATGGGTTTAAGAATGATCAACGGAAGATTTGCCTTGCTTCGGAAAATAAAATCCGGGAATTCAACGGAGTAGTCTTGAGCTTCTTCGGTATCGGCGGCTATGCCGCAAACATACATGTAATAAATAAAACAATCAAGAAAAAATACTAAAATTTATTTAAACTATGCCAAAATAAACTTTGGAATTTTATAAGATTTTAGGAACCAGAATGGAGTCAAACTGAGGTGGAATGAATTTTCTAGGAATTACTTGAGGGTTTCTGGGTTTTCTAGAAAAGGTAGACAGTACCCTTTCGTACTGTTCATGGGCTGGCCCAATTTAATTCTGCAAGAAAATGAGATGCAGAACTGTTCAATCGGATCCTCAAGTTTGGCCCAACAGAAAAACATTCACCAGAAAAGAAAGTGAACATTTGGGTTTATGAATTTGATCAACTAGAACAATGGAACAATGAAACCATGAAACCAGAGAGAAGCTCATGGATTCAGTTCGCCGGAAATAAATCAATAATGCACTACGGATTTTAGAGGTGCTGCTGATTTTCTGGAAATAGAGAAACGGTACTGCACTGCACTATTCATTCGGGCTGCAAGTGTTCGGCCTGCCAAATACAAATGGAAGACAGCATTGCTGCTGAAATGGACCGGCCTGCTGTTTTACTCCGAAATTAAGAAATGTTACTGTGCCTTGAGTTCTAGCCCGACCAGCGCCAACGTCAGCCCGTGAGCGGTGGCCCACAGGCGCGAGCGAGGCGCCGGCCCAGCAGAGCGTTGGCGCGCGGGTGAGACGCTTGGCCCAAGGCGCGCGGGCAGCGGCGCTGTTGGCTAATCTGGGCAGCGCACGCGCACGGCGCATGCGTAGCGGCGACTGGCGACTGGGCCCCGGTTGAAGCGGCGCGAGGGACGCGCGCACGATGCCTGGCGCAGTGCGGCGCGTGGGTGCGGCCGCGCCAAGCCACGCGTTGGCTTCGGGTCACGCAGCGTCACACACACGGTGAATGGCGCTGACAAGCCGGTCCCAGCAGACAGTGAAAGAAAAACAGAGAACAAGGTCTGGCCGGAGGTTTAAGACGACGCGGACGGCTGCCATTTCTCCAGCACCAGTCTCTCTGCTGCCTGCTCCGTTTGCTACGAAACTTTTCTGGTGGATTCTAGGTATATATTATAGTGGATCTATCGGTTCCGATCAAAAGGAGAGAGTCCCTCCATGGAGATCGGCGTTTCCCCTTTCCGCTCGGTTCACCGGAGATGAGGAAGAAGCGAAGGCGTCCGAGGCGATTCAGGGCACTTTTCACCGGATTTAAGGTATTCTGATGCCGTTGGGTGCCTTGGATCTGGTTAAATCGCACCGGAACGGCCTAGTGACGGCAACACCGTCACGGTGAATACGGGTGCATGCCGCCGGCAGTGCTCCGGCCATCACTCGACGAAAAAGATAGCGGAACATGATCCACACACCACAGAGATACTACTAGGGCAAGGAAATCGGCAGATGATGATACCTTGGCGAGATCGGAACAGAAGATTGCGGGTGGCGACGACGAACGGCAGAGCATGCGAATGGCGTGAGGGCTCGAGGATAATCCGGCGCAAAAGATGCGGCGGTGTGATGGCGTGGTCCCGGCATACAGGTCGGGCTCACACTGCACGCACGCAGCCGGGGCGTGGCGCGCTGGCTCTGGCGCGGTCGGACGCGCGGGCCGGTCAGGTGGCACGGCGCGCGGTCGGCACAGGCGGCGCGGCTGGCAGGGGCGAGCGGCACGAACAGTGCGACGGCGCGGCAAGCTTGCGGGCGCTGGCATGAGCTGGCGCGACGCGAGCGGTGCAGACGGCGCAGGCGCGTCGGCTGGCGAGGGCGGCACACAGGTCGGGCGCGTGCGGCGGGACGGTGTGCATGCGGCGCTAGCTGGCGCGCGGCAACGCCGGCGCCGCTAGCTTGTGCGTGGCCAGACGTGCAGCACACGCGGCGGCTGCTGGTTGTACTGTGCTCAACAGGAAAAAGGGAAAAGCGGAATAAGACAACAAAAAAAGTAAAAATAAGTTGAAGGTTTGAATGGAGAGAGGAACTACAACTTTTTCAAGGTAAAGTTTGAGGCTTACACGTATTATACGTATATACGTATATACGTATGTACATATATGGTTCAACTAAAGGAAAAATTTGAATATTTGAATATGAAGTTTAAACCGAAAAGGCTAGGAACTTATAGATTAGAATTTGCAAATTTCAGGATTAGGGTATTTCGGATGGTGAATAGTGTTTTCGGTAATTAGCTTTAGAGCGAAATCCAAATTGGAGATTGAAAAATCCTAGTTCAATTCTTGTTTTGAGTTTGAATACTCATAGCTAAGATTTCTACTGGCATTTGTATTCGGAAGGGCATCACGTTTTGATTGTGGAGTGGTATTTTCGGATTCGCAATAGTAATTACTTTATTGTTTCGAAGAACAATTTATTTTGGCACCTAAGAGTTGAATCAAATTTCAAATTTCAAACTTAGTATCATTTTTCAAATACGTTTTCAATATTACTTGGAAAAATGGGTTTTACAATTTTTCTAGCCAATGATCGTTGTATTATATTTTCCTTTATATTCCTATTTTTTCTGAATTTTCATACACATTTTAAAAAGACCAATCGTTACCGTAACTAACCGACTGATTGTCGACTTCAAACCACTCGATTACCACTTTAAACCAAGTTGTTACCAAACAAAACCGCACGGTTCAAAATTTTAAATACAAACATTGGATTTCAAATATTGAGCCGGTTACCAGGCCTGGTTTGGTTTGTTGATCCCTGAATATGACATATCCTAGATGGGCCAGCACGACGGGTCTACAGCCTACAGGCTACAACTACTCACCATCTGAGATTAGTCAAAAACTGCATGCATTTATTCACCTGACGATGCTGACGTTGTTAGTTGCAGAGATCAGGAGTCGAGATCTGCATGGAGAAAGACGCGGCCAGCTGCATGATGAGTAGCTATTCTCGTATTCGTTTTTCCCCCACGCGCCTTGGTAATAGCTGAGGATTTCTTTCAATGGAGATCTGACAATTTCCACCCACCGCGCCTTCCTTCCCGTTCAAGATCAATCGCTTCTCTCCGGCTTCAGATCGACAATCTCTTGTTGAACACCTGCTCAGGTAATTTATGACCCTTCCTATCTCATGCACTTTTCTTGGATTGGTTTGTTGCAATTGTTCAGTACGATATCATGGTCACTTGGATCTGATCCTTCCTAGTGTCAATCCGATTGATCACTTGGATTCCAGTATGACATTTTCTGAATTAATGCTGGAATTGACGTTCTGTTTGTCATAATAGTTCTGGGAAAAACTTAAATTATCCAATTCACCTATCTCTCGGTGTACTCTGCCAGTTTTTTGTATATTATTGTTCATTCGTGAGTTTTTCTCTGCAATTTTACAGTCGCAACCATTTTCATTGCCAATTAGTAGCAACTAGTTGCTTACATTTACATTCATCTATTTAAACTACTAGTACATGTTTGTATTTATGTAAACTTTGTCTCTAACTACTCACGAACATAAATTTCGGTAGAACTAAAATTTTTGTCATTCAGAATATTTCTAAATTCTGAACTTTGAGTTCAGCATTTTTATTCTTCATGTTAAACTCAAAAGTGCCAAATTCCCTAAATTCAGTGATCACGTATTCCAAAAGTTCTCCCTAAATGTTGTTCTCAAAATTAAATTTAAAAATACATGATGATTGTAGATTCAGTGACCATCATGTAGTTTGTTTAGTTAAAAGAAACGTTGAACTCAACTCAACATGGTCTGTATACGCGGTGAGCCTGAAAAAAATATTCTGAAAAGAACGGAGTAACAAATAAGCTCCTCTGCCATTGTGTCTATACTTTATTTTGGCTTGATACAAATAAGTACTTCTAGTATGATTTTAGTTTCCAATGTACTCAACCCTAGAATTTATTTTTATGTCTGCACTGAACTTATTATATATGGCAAATTTTACGGTACACCCGAAATATTGTGGACTGTCCATTTATTTTGATCTAATGGCTAGAATTAAAGATGTTGACTTATTACTTCATAGGAGGTAATAGGTTACCCTTAATTTTTCTACGTAGGCTTTTCAATTTTCTATGCGAATTTTTTAATTTTTTACGCTGATTTTTCAATTATCTGTCGGTTACTAAGTATTTTTAATCCTAACTAAAATCAATGGTGCAGATTAATTTTAAGTATTACCTCTTAAGAGATAATGGGTGTACCGTAACAGAACTCTTATATATATGTTGCTCCGTTTTTCCAGTTGAGCCATGACTGCTCAGCCAAAGAAAAGGAGTGTAATAGAAAGTGGAGATGGAGGCCTCGGTCTAGGCCTTGCTGCATTCATTGCAAACGGTGAAGATTTGGGCCCTATCATTCGGCATGCATTTGAGTCTGGCAAACCTGAAGCTCTCGTGCAAAACCTCAGGAGCATTGTCAAGAAGAAGGAGGTTGAGATTGAGGAGCTATGTAGACTCCACTACGAGGACTTCATCCTTGCCGTCGACGAGCTCCGTGGTGTGTTGGTGGATGCTGATGAGCTGAAGAGCATGCTCACAGGTGAGAACATCCACCTGCAAGAGGTCTCTACTGCCTTACTGCTGAAGCTCGACGAACTTTTTGAGCTGTATTCGGTCAAGAAAAACATAGGGGAGGCAATCACAACACTCAAGATATGTGTGAAGGTCACCAGCTTGTTCATGGCAT
Organism: Zizania latifolia; assembly: GCA_000418225.1. Taxonomy (NCBI): domain Eukaryota; kingdom Viridiplantae; phylum Streptophyta; class Magnoliopsida; order Poales; family Poaceae; genus Zizania; species Zizania latifolia. The sequence goes on along the minus strand of KE373028.1, from coordinate 145,245 downwards.
GCAACGGCTATATTGCAGAAGCTAAGTTTCATCCTGCACTCAAGACTTTGGATCTGATAGAGAAGGGGTACCTGCAAAACATTCCTCTGAAGCTTCTTAAGAAGATGGTTCAGAAACACATACCATTGCTGAAGATGCACATCGAGAAGAAAGTTTGCAGCGAGTTTAACGATTGGCTTGTTCATATCAGAAAGATGGCTAAGCAGATTGGGCAGGTCTCCATAGGTCAGGCCTCTTTGGCTCGTCAGAAAGACGAGGAGATGCGTTCCCGCCAGAAAGAGGCCGGTGCAAGACCAGATGAGCACATGTACACCTTGGATGTGGAGAACACGGACGAGGAATCGGTACTGAATTTTGATCTCACGCCGGTGTATCGGGCGCATCACATTCACATACGCCTTGGCATCGGAGAGAAGTTTCGGGATTATTACTACAAGAACAGGCTCATGCAGCTCAACCTGGACATGCAGATCTCAACCTCGCAGCCATTCCTGGAGTCGCATCAACCCTTGCTTGCTCAAGTAGCCGGGTTTTTTATCGTCGAACAGCGTGTGCTTCGCACCGCGAATGGCTTGCTCTCAGAGAGCCAGGTTGAGACGACATGGGAGACTGCTCTCGCAAAGATCACATCTATACTGGAGGATCAGTTCAGTCGCATGAGCACAGCCAGCCACCTCCTCCTCGTCAAAGATTATGTCACCTTGCTGGGCACAACCGTGAACAAGTATGGCTATCAGATCACGCAGCTGATTCGGGTCATCGAGAAAAGCAAGGACAAATACCACCAGTTGCTTCTCGCTGAGTGTCGAAAGCAGATCGACGACATCCTCGCTAATGACTCGTATGAGCAGATGATCATAAGGAAGGAGTACGAGTACAGCATGAACGTCACGGCGTTTCACTTCGAGCCCGACGACGTAGTCCCGGATTTTCCGTACATGGCGCCATTCTCGTCGTCTGTTCCAGACGTCTGTCGCATCGTCCGGTCCTTCATCGAGGATTCCGTCAGCTATCTATCGTACGGTGACAACATGAACTTCTACGATGTGGTGAGAGGCTACCTGGACAGGCTTCTGATCGAGGTGCTGAATGACAATCTCCTCAACATGATCTACGCTCGCTCGCTGGCCATGTCGCAGATGATGCAGCTCGCGGGGAACATTTCCATCCTCGAACAAGCATGCGACATGTATCTCCTGCTCTGTGCCCAGCTGTGTGGCATTCCGAAGCGTATCGCGCAGAGGTCTCATTCCGGCCTGACCGCGAGAGCCGTCCTCAAGGCCTCTCAAAACGCAGCATACAATGCCTTGATAAACCTGGCCAATTTCAAGATCGACGAGTTCATGGTGCTCCTGGACAACGTCGACTGGATCGTGGAGGAAGCCCCGGACAATCCGAATGACTACATGAACGAGGTCCTCATCTACCTGGAGACGCTGGTATCAACAGCACAGGAGATCTTGCCACTGGAAGCTCTGTACAAGGTTGTTTCTGGTGCAATGAGCCACATCTCGGACTCCATAATGACGACGCTTCTGAACGATGGTGTCAAGAGGTTTACTGCCAATGCGGTTGAAGGCATTGACATCGACCTGAAGTTACTGGAGGCATTTGCTGATGAGAAATTCCATAGCACCGGGCTGTCGAACTTGGGCAAGGAAACAACATTCTCTGATTGTTTAGTTGAAATAAGGCAGCTTGTCAACCTCCTCCTCAGCAGCCAGCCGGAGAACTTCATGAATCCGGTGATAAGAATGAGGAACTACGGATCGCTGGACTACAAGAAGGTTGCTATCGTGTGTGACAAGTACAAGGACTTCGCAGATGGGTTGTTTGGAAGCCTTTCCAACCGCAACCCGAAGCAGAATGCTCGCAAGAAGTCCATGGATGTTTTGAAGAGAAGACTGAAGGATTTTAGCTAAGGTTCCTAATGTTGCATTTGTAAATAAAATAAATTAGTGATAAACTGCTGAAACCCTTTCGGTCTGATCTCGGCGATCCCAGAATAAAATTACCGAGCGTCTAGTATAGTTTAATACTCTAATTATTATGTTTTTAATTAAATTTTTAGTTAGGATTCTATATCAGCTGTAGCTACCCTCAAAATTTATAATGTTCTAAACAGGTTTAGATTCTTCTTACGGATTGTAAAATTCAATAGCTGCAGAATCTAGAAAATGAACTAGTATTCGGAAACTGTAAAACCTTAGATTTTTTAGATTCTTATTAGCCAAATAATCATTAGTTGCTTTTTAGATTTGTAAGCTCCTCGAACAATACCCTAATAATTTTTCGTTGAGGAGGTACCACATTTTTCAGTGTTAAAAATGTGGTACCTTCTCAAGAACTGTTATGAGGTACCAAAATTAATACTGGAAAATGTGGTATCTTCTCAAGAACTATAAAATTTTCCAATAATTTTTCTCTAAGATCTTAAGTGTGTTAAGCCTGCTACTTGCACTGAGAACAGGACCCTAATATCTTTCTCTTAAGTCTTAAGTGTGTTAAGCCTGCTACTCGCACCAAGAACTTGTTATTCTCCAAATGATGCTGCAATGGTAGAATTAAACATGACCAGGTTGTTAGTATCTGCAATATTTATTTAGCTCTAAGCATGCACACCCACATTGTGCCGCATCTGAAAAGCTCATGTTTGAACTTCGAAGTCGTTTTTCCAGTGTCAAGCTAGAATCAGTCATGGCGATCAGCCACGCAGGTTCAATCGAACCGAGGTAAACAAATTTACTTTGACCATGAAATTCTTTCACTCTGAATGGTGACAATGCTTAGGTTTTTGAGAAGTGTCAAAAAGATTTTCATGGTTTCATTCTGTACCAATTATCAGTTTCTTACGAGTTCCATTCAAACTCTGAAAATGTTTAAGTATTGCCTTAATTAGTTCCAAATCATATGTCGTCTTAGAAGTTAGAACAGCTACAGTCAAACTCTGTTAGCTGAGTGCGCCTAACAAATTTATCACCAAAAGTACTTAAAAATCATTTTGTTATTCCGATATATACATTTTTAACAAGTTCTATGGACTATTTGGGGAGCTTAACATTTTGATAAATAGGCGATTATCTAGCTGGTGAAAATCTAGAGAAATTAATGTTTTATAATATCTGGATACTGAGTTAATTTTTGAATGATTTTACGGTCCTTTCGGAGGTATCAAGAGATACTATAATTTTTAGTGTTAATTTTGGTACCTCTCAATGACTCCTCTAGGACGGTAAAATTTTCTATTATATATTAATACTAAAAAGTATGGTACCTCTCGGTATCTCTTTAAAGACTGTAAATTTTTTCTTAAATTTAAATTTTATAGTAACTGAGTTTTACAATCAGATTCTATAATGTTTAAAAAAGCTATAAATTCTAAAAGTAGCTGTAGTTGTTAGAAACTATAAATAGAACATAATAGAGTACTGGTTAACCATTTAACCTGCAGAGGTCAAATTCGGCCTCTTTCGAACTGACGGAGGTGAAATTCTACCGAAAGGATTCCACGGCATGCGCAGACTACTTCCGTTCTTCCCTACAAATTCCAGATCACAAGGGGTTACTTGTGCGTACGATACGATTAATCTCTAATGACTTGGATTAGGTATATTAACTAATTCATTACCACGCTGCAAGTACATTCTGAACACGGTCATTTCTTTGACACCTCGGCCAGGTTCAGAATTTGACGAAATATTGCTCGAATTTCAAGAAATTGAGTTTTTAAAATTGGCACGAAGAAAAGAAAAATGTTGATATTTCGATGGATTTGGCTAAATTTTGAGATTTCCGTTCTAATTTCGCGAAATTTTATCCCAAACAAAATCGTGAAACTTGCATCACAGTCGCCGGACGAAAACGAAGAAATATTACTTGCATACTCTTCGCGTCTGAATTTAGATTACTCAACATACGTATGTACGTGTGCGAGCAGTTAATAGTCGGTCTCGTTCCAAAGACTGCATTGAATCTTTCAATTCAAAATTTATATTTCATTGAAAGCATGTACATATGAAGTCAAATTCTTTCCGGGTCTGAACATTTGGCTCCGACGCAGAGTCAAAATCATGCATGCCCCAGTTGACCAGCCAGCCAAATAAACAAGCGTACACCGGCAAATTAAGGAGCATGTTTTAATTTGCAGCACTTTTGTCCTGGATAATTAACCTGATGCAAATTCGAGTTCGCCATAATAAACTCCAACTAACCTAAATTAAGTTGGCCAATGTTATGCAATCGTATGTAAGACTGAATCCTAATGTAGCTGTATGCATGCATGGCCACATGCAGCTCGCATATGCTGACCTTTCAGCTATTGTTGATCGAGTCCAAGGTCAAAGCCGTCAAGGTAAAAATACTGAACACCCAGCATGCTAGCTGCTGGATATTTTCAGGTCGGAACAGTTAGATACATACGGATAAACTAATTCTTTAACTAGTTTAGAGCTATATATAAGCTTATTTAATTTCGTTGCAGCAACCAGTATGAGATTTTTTTTCAATGCAAAATGAAGAGAGAAGAGAGAAGAGGATACATTATACAGGCCAACCCAGGGAGATAGGGTACGTAAAGACTCCGATCCGGCAAAATGGTCTAAACCCTGAAGTCAAACGGTTGAAATTCAATTCGTCAATTAACCAGACTGGTAAACAATGTTGGGGGCACATATTTGAAAGAAATCTCTTGTTGCATTGTGTAGCTAATCCATGATCTATACAGTTATACAACATGGTTACAGTTAATTTATTTCAAATCAAACCACCTAAATTGACTAACTATGAACAACTTGTCGCAATGCTAGCTCCATTTTTGCATGGAAGCTATCTAGCTCTAATTACAGAGAAAGAATGAATTAATTAATCAAATGAACAGTTGATCTCTGCTTGCTCCGGCGGCCGGACCCGGACGGCCGGCGCGGCTAGCAGTTATGCTTATGGATGGCACTTTCCGCCGGAGCCGTTGCCGCCGGGATTACTGGTGCACGGGTTGGTGGCGCCCGGCCCCTGCAGGACCTGCAAGATGAGCTCCCCGACGGCGCCGCCGCCGCCCTGCAGCCAGCTTCCGATGTCCCCCTCCAGCAGCCTCGCCGCGAGGATCCCGTTGCAGCATTGCAGCAGCAGCACCGCCACCAGCACCGCCCTCACCATCGCCGCCGACGCCGATGATGCCATTATACCGTATTCAACTGCAAGATTGTATCGAAGAAAGCTAGCTGGTGGCTCTGGCTAGATTGTTTCAGAGATGGCAGCTAGCTAGACAGCAAGAGCAAGATCGATGGAGCTGGTTGTTGGAAGAGAGACAGGATGGGTTGCTTATATATAGAGATCTAGCTAGGTTGGTGTGGCTGCATGCATGTACTGTTCGTACAAGTAAAAGGGTGCAACAAAAGTGACCAGGTCCATTCTTAATTCTTGTTCTTCTTCTCTTCGCCTTGTAAACGGTACTACTTTTAAGCTCTTCAAGCTTTGATTTTGGGATGCGTTTATGTGTACCGGAACAACGCGGTGTGTTTGAGCGAGCGAGCGATCGCTCCGCGGACTGACGGGCCGGGCGGGTTGCATGCCGTACGTACGCTTCCTGTGTTTGACCAGTTTCATGTGTTTGACCAGTGTCATTCAAGAGTTGTCTTTGGTCAAAGCCACGTGGCACTTACGACGTTAACTAACTGCGTCCGTCGTACTTTCCCATGTAAATTGATCAAACTCGATTAATCCCGATCGATTTTTATTTCCTTAATTAAAACAGTTAAATATAACATAATTTTCCTTAATTTTCCTAAATTCCGACTTGAATTGCAGCTTGCCGTCGGATGGTTTTGCGTATGATTCTCAAGGCCCGTTTGAAACATGCCGCGGAAGACGGACAACAGATAGAAGCTAGATATTTAAGTATTCAAACGAATAAATTGAAAAATAAAAAATTGATAAGCGATTTTAAAATATTTTTTCCGATAATTGTCCTACAGAAAATTTTCTAAAAAAATGCACCACTAAAATTTTTCAAAAAAAATCACCGTTGTAAATCTTACAAAACAAGTGACCTCTCTTACTATAAAAACGATCTCTGTGACTGCCTGCGAACCCGTTGTTAAATGAGAAATTTTATAGTTCATGACGAGAGGTACAGGAAGTACCAGATTTACTAAAATTTACATAAAAGTTATGAAAATTCGCCGGTGTAAATATATATAGGTGTGACCATGTGTAGAATACAAACACAACTGCGAATCGGTTTTTAATCAAAATCAATTAAATATCCTTATTTTTACCTAGCTAAATAACGTACTCCCTCCCTCTGTCTCAAAATGTAAGGGCTTTTAGGTTTAGACACATATATTAAGAAGATATAAAAAAAGACTATATATAATATTATTCTCGCGGTGAGTAGGTGTATGGATTGGAAGTAGTTCGATGTTGTTATGAGTGATAAAGTTAAAGATAGTATATGTACTTTAGAAGTAAAAGTGGCCTTTTACTAATACTAAGTTACTATATTTAACACAAATTTTGAACTTTAAAATGCACTACATTTTGTAACTAATGACCTGTTTACAAACTACTCTCTCTGTTCAAAACAAGACTTTATATTTGGCTCTCTAATTTTATAAAAAAACTTCATTTCTACATACTTATCAACCCTTAGTTCGTAAATTAAAAAATTATTACTTTAATACTCTTATCTATCCCTTGCTTTTTACCTTGTAATACTATTTTTTATTAATGAAGAAAACTTTGATCTTTACCCTTAACACTAATTTATCAAGTTTACCTTAAAACTAAATGTTTAAGGGACCAAGGCCCAAGGGAGTACAATTGTGACTGTTTTGTCTCATTGTCGCATGCATTACATTCTCTTATTATTTTGACTACTAAATACGATCAGCTTTATATTCAGCTTCAATTCCAACAAACCATTTTTTGCATGGAAGCGCCCTAACTGCACATCATGAAAAACCAAATAATGAATGAACAATCTCTACATACGCCTGTACACACATATATGTACAAATAAACAGAGAATTAACCGGATCGCCGCAGCAGATAGCAAGGACGACGACTGTTCGAGAAATTAAGGAACGAACTTGATTATAATTAAGCTAATCCGTGATCTATACAAATATACAACATGGTTACAGAGTACAGACTTTCAGGACCTAGCTAGCTTAGCTTAGCTATGTCAGGGTCTCTGCTTTAACTTATTGATGAAAACCAATGCATCTAGACTGACTAACTATGAACAGCTTGAACTTGTAGCTAGCTAGCTCCGTTTTCGCATGGAAGCTAGTTCTAATTACAGAGAAAGAATCAATGCAAGGGATCAGAGGATCAAATGAACAATTTATTTCTAGCTACTTTTGCAGATGTTAATGGGGCGCGCCTGCGAATGATCAAAACTAACTGCGATCCATGCATCCATCCATGGATGGGTGCGCAAGCTGCCGGCCGCCGGCGGTCGCGCGCCGCGGCCAGTAGGTATATACAGTAGCTAAGGGATGCAATTTCCGCCGGAGCCGTTGCCGCCGGGATTA
>KE373028.1:120902-135863 GCA_000418225.1 Zizania latifolia | reverse complement strand
GTCGGGCGGTGATGGCGCGGCGCGCATGTGGCAAGCGGTGCGGCACATGCGAGCACTGTCGGCGGCGCATGCTAGCGTAGGCGAACGCCGCGTGCAGGTGATGGCGCATGCGGACGTTGGTATCGACGCGTTCTGGCATTTCATCGAACACCTTTCGCGTGTTGTCAGTGGGAGAAATTTTTACTTGGTTAGCCACGTCAGCGCCACGCGTGTTCTAGTCAGTGAAAACCGTCGTTCTGTTGTGTCACGTTAGCGAAACCGCTCGGAAAATTTAACATTAAACTGGTTTTGAAAATTTTTGGGTTATTTAAACGGTATTGTAGTTCGGCGTTATTTAAACTTCCGCGATAATTCAGAGTAGTAATTTATACTTTTTTCTTATTTTTAAAAAGTCGTAATATGAGACAAATGTTGTAATAGAGTAATTATTAGTCAAATATTTGTCCTAATTTTAGGAAACTAAATATGTCTTATAAAGATGGACGGAGAGAGTACTTTTTATAATGATAGTTAATTAACTCCATGGTTTAATTAATTGCGCGGCGTGTCTAGCTACCTAGCTTATGTTTGAATTGAAAGACATTGGGAGATATATAAAATTGCGAACTCTCTGGCGCTATATGGCCTGACTGCGCACCAGTTGTTGGACCGAACGAACTAACAGGAATACTACTGCATATTACTAAGCAGGTACGTTTGGGCGAGTTGAATCGATCTATCGATCGATCAGACTCCGCTAGTCGTATTCAACGAGTCAGCCGCGGATCGATCGGATCGGACTCGGACTGATCGACTGATTCATCTAGCTAGCTACGTTTGCAGTGCACGCTAATTCATGCAGGCATTGCAGGGTGATGATCTAGCAAGTTATAAATTCCGACAAAGTGGCGAGCTATCGACTAAGGTATTGTTTGTTTTGGTGGGATGACAGTAATCTATCTTATAGAAAAAGTTAGATTAATCTAGTTTATTGAATTGTTATAATCTGTACTTTTAATTATAATAAGCTAACACAATAAGTTAGCATGTTTGTTTTAACTTATAAAAATAAGCTAGATTATTATAATCCCATGTTGAAATAAACAAATCCTAATACACATTTGATAAGAATTCTCGGGGTTGGTTTTAGAGGGAATATGTAAAATCTCTACTATAAAAATAAAAATGGTTTATGACAAAATTCAGGAGAATTGGTTTTCCTTTTTTTATCGCGGGAGAGAATCACTAATTTTTTTCAAATTTGATCAAAGTTTTTTATGTAAAGAAACAAACGGCACAGCCACGTAAATGCGAATGAATTAACCGTTTAATTTTCAATTAAATCAAAGTATCTTTATTTCACCTGGCTAAATAACTTACACAACTTGCTTACAACTTACAATAATTGCCAGACTGCCTTGTCTTTCTCCTTGTAGGATGCATATATTACATGCTCCAATTATTTTGACTACTAAATTAAATATATACGATCAGCTATATACAGCTCCCAACACGTACAATTTTTGCATATATGGAAGCTACCTAACTGCAGATCGTAAAAACCAAATGACGAATGATCAATCTCTATACATGCGTGCATATACATATATACGCGCATGCATGTGAACTTCATATATATATCTAAGCCTATATTAGTGAAGTACAAACAAATTAAGAGAACCGGCCGGGACCAGATCGCCGGCGACGACGACCGTTCGTTCGAGAAAGGAACTTAATTGCATTGCAAGCTACCGGCCGGGACTACCAACGCATTTCCCGCCGGAGGAGGGGGTGGTCGGCGAGTGGCTGCACCCATTGGTTGTGCCCGGCCCGCTGTAGAGGACCTGAATGGTCATCGCCCCAGCGCCGGCCCCGCCGGCCTGCTGCTGCATCCCCAGCCACCCGTGGCCGCCGCCGACGCTCCCCTCCAACGGCCTCGCCGCGTGGAGCACGCCGCAGCATTGCAGCAGCACGGCGGCCACCACCACCGCCCTCACCATCGCCGCCGCCGTCGACGCCATATATATTGTGAACTATGCTAGTAGCTAGCTTAGCTATCTATCTACTAGGAAGCTGGCAGCTCGATCAGCTCAGCTTGCTCGAAGTGGCGATGACTGAATTGAATACAGCTGCAGACAAGTGATCGATGGAATGCCTTTAATTTAATTAAAGGAGCTAATTAATGGTTTTGTTGCAGGAGATGCGACATTAACAGAGGGGGTTTCCGTTTATATATAGCTTCGATCGTGCCTAGCTTGGTACGTACGCACGCTGCCCACGTTGAACTGCACGAAGTGAAAATCTCGTATAGCAATTTCATGACCGGGTCTGTAATTCGTAAGCGTTTACTAGTACTAATAGTATAATCTTTCGTCCGGTCCAGGCGTCCGTCCAGCGCGCCAAGCTACGCGGTTTTCAGAGCGGCCCATGACCTTGAACACTTGAACATGGACGGTTCGTTAGTCACTGAGACAGAATGTCTAATCGATCTGTATCAGAATGATGACTGATATCTACGACGAATGAGCTTAATATTGTTACTGCGACCGATGGTACGTAGCTATCTCATTACCCCGTCTGTATAGATCGATGGCGATGTATGATCGCGATATATGTGACAACTGCAAAGACCTCATACGTATACATGTCAGCTAGTATAAGGACCAAAAGCTAACTGACTGTGTACGTAGGTCATCGTAGTTTACAATTTTTTTAACTGATGACTTATGTACGTGTTAGTTCCCACGCTCAGCCACGTTCGGACGTTCATACGCATCCGACACAGCTTATAAGCGGAGAGCCCTCTCATATCCCAAAAGATCAGCTCAAGGGAGGATGGTTACTCTCCCTTATAAGCTGCTCGTAACCTCTTTTTGTGGGTGGGGTGGGACTAAAGTTACTGGCAATGCCCAATGGCCCATCCAATGGCCCAGGAACCTAACACCCCATCCCCCTAGGAAGCTCCCCAGATAGGCATGGCGGCTACTAGCTCTGATACCAATTGTTAGCGTCCCAGACCTTAGCTCCCCGGCCTCGACCCACGTCCGGACGTTTATGCGCATCCGACGTAGCTTACAAGCAGAGAGCCTTCTCACATCTTAAAAGATCGGTCCAAGGGAGAATGTCTACTCTCTCTTATAAGCTGCTCGTAGCCTCCTTTTATGAGCGAGATAGGACTAAAGTTGCTGGCAACGCTTAACGGCCTAGGAACTTTACTGGCAACGCCCAACAGCCCAGCTTATAAGGGAGAGTAACCATCCTCCTTTGAACCGGTCTTTTGGGATGAGAGAGGGCTCTCCGTTTGTAAGCTGCGTCGGATGCGCATGAACGCCCGAACGTGGGGCGAGGTGTGGGAGCTAAGGCCTGAGACACTAACAGTATGGTTATCATAGTTTACGATTTTTTAACTGATGAGATGGTTTATGTAAGGTAATGAAGCCTGTAATAACCGTGGCAATCACCGGTAAAGTGCCGGTCAGTCCTAAAACGGCATGGGAACCTAGCTTGTGTGAAACTTAGCTTGCGGTCGCTCTTGATTCTTGCATTGACTCCATGCGCCCTACAATTGACACATTCGTTCCTCGACGAATTCCTCGATTGTAACGGCTGTGTCGACTACTGTTTACTTCCCTCCGACATAGGTTAGCAGCTAGCCAGGTTGTACGTGCATACTTGTACAGACGAGTTGTAGACGTTGGTACATACTACCGCCATTCTAACATATATGACGGTCATATTTTTTAAAATGTTAATATTTATAATTTTTTATTAATAATCAAGAAAAAATATTTAGATTTAATGTTATGTATGTGATGTAGTTATATTAATATTTAAAAGTATTTTTATATATTCTTAGCCTAATAGTTATTGATGGTGTATATATATGCTGAAAGTAACCTTTCTATGTTAAAAACTAAAAACTTATATGCGTTAAAGTTAGTATATACGTAAGGGCGCCTGCCACGGTCGTCGATGTTGGTGTTTGCGAGTGATCGATCGCGCGGTCGGTCGGTCGGTCGGTCGGTCGGTCGGTCGGTGTGGCCATCTGAATGAAACTGTGAATTTGGTCGTGTTCAGCGGTTGAGCTGACTGGCTGAATCCGTTTATGTGTGTATTTGCTGCTGTTCTAACTGGATTCTGCGTGCGTGCATGCCGACCTTTGCACAATTGCAGCGTGCGGCGCGCCAGCCGTGACCGTACGTCCCCTCCCTCCTCCGCTAGCTGTATGCACACGTACAGTTTCTCTTATTGAGAAATGGCATGGGCTGAGGCCTGAGAGAAGCTGGGCGGCCATGCATCAATGGTGGGAAAGGCAGATGCTCGTATAATTTGTGACATCTCTCTACTAACGGTTTTTAGTATCGGTTATGAAACCGATATAAGTAATTTAGGACTGATACTTACATGTATCAGTATTGGTTCAACCACCCGATATTAATATATTTTATTGGTTAGTGTAATCAAGCAGTATTATCTATTTTAACATTAGTCCTAGTTGATGATACTAACCAATACTATTTTGAGACTATTTAGGAATCATGTCTCGCTTCCTCTCAACAATTTCAAAATCAAAAATTGCTCCTTCTAGAGAATAGTGTTTGATTAGAAACGCTAGCCAGGTTAACATTCTAAAAAACAGAAAGTTAGTACCTAGTTGGCAAGAATAGGAATATAAAGAAGCCAACTTTTGGATACTAGTTTATTCTGTTTTGGAGCTTAAATTTCTAAAAATCAATCAATGAGTATCTAGCTTGTAAGAATCTTCAGAAGCTAGGATTTTACAACATTTGCATACAAGTTCATTTCTAAAGTCCGCAGCCGCCTAAAATCTCCTCCAAACAGTACCGCTCCTCATGCAGCATATTTCTCTTTTGATTTTTTTTTCAAAAACTGGAGCAATTTTTGAAATTTCAAAAGAAAAGAATATTTTTTAAATAAAATAAATAAATATATAAATGAAAAAAGTACGGAATACTGTCTTTTCCGTGAGCACCTTTACGGTGGAGATGACGTCAACTTGGCTAAGAGATAAGAGATACGTGCCCGGCTGATTTGCGCCATTAAGCAATAAGTCAGAACATTGTCATCCTCTTAAAAAAAGTTCTCAACATGTCATTCACTGAGATTCCTCTCCTATTGTGGCCACTGCTTTTACCAACCGTAATTTGATAGCACAACAAAAAAATCGATATCGTGGCAGGAAAAAGGTTCACATGTTCCAAATCTTATGGATGCTGTGATCGCTGGAATTAATGGAAAAACAAGTCCTTTTCTTATCACAATTAAAGACTAAAGAGACTGGCCCATGTTACAATTTACCTTTCCTAATCCCATGGTAGCAAGATCACCATGCAACTTGCACATGTTGATTCGAGGGCTCGTAAAAATGGTCAAATATTGATTCCAGGATTCGCAAGTGTTACTGGTGGTGATGGTCGAACCTGTTGGTTACTATGATAAAATGTAAATAGTCTGGTTCTATATAGTTAGCAGTCTGATTATATCAAATTAATAACAACCGTTTATCTTTATAAATTTAATAATTATGATTAAAAAATTAGCATCTTACATTCTAAGAGATAATAAATCACCTGATCTAACGATCACGATTAATAGAAATCATCATTTTACCTTCTAAAAAGTAATATGTCATCTTATTTTTTTCTAATTAATAATTAAGATTAATTTTATCTCTTACCTCTCGAGATGTATCATAAAAGAAGCTTTTTTATAAAGAAAAATTTCTCACACACTATAATGTTTCTCAACTTTATGACATTTTAGCAAAGTCACTTAACTTTATAACGAGTATGCTACTTAATTGGGAAATTTTGTAACATGTAAATAATTTTCTCCATTTACAAACCGTTTTACAGTACAATAGCTACATTATGACAGTGTTTTAAAGTAAGATGGTTAACTATTAACCTCTTATCGATCGGCGTGGAAGTGAAGCTCATCACGCCTCATCCTTCTCCAAGTTCGCGGGCGCCTCGGGCTCTCTCTCTTTACCATTCTATCCTCCGATGGCGCTCCAAACCCTAAACCCTCACCCGCACCACGCGTGCGCCTCCCCGGGCCCGGTCCCGCTGCCGGGGCGCCACCAGCCGCAGCCCCTCCTCCACTTCCCTCCCCGCCGCCGGCTCGCGGGGTGCGCTCGGCTGCGCGTCGTGGCCGTGGCCGTTTCTGTCTCCGGCGCCGTCAACGAGGCTAGGAGGCGGCCGCCGCCGGAGGGCGGGGAGGGGAAGGAGACGGACCTCGCCACGCTCGGGAACCTCTGCGTCGACGTCGTCCTCAGCGTGCCCCAGCTCCCGCCGGCGCCGCGGGAGGAGCGGAAGGCCTACATGGAGCGCCTCGCTGCGTCGCCGCCCGACCAGGTAGGAGTCTAGAACTCTCACCTGCTGGGGCGCGGGATGCTCTAGTCTGCTCCCAAATCGTTGTGTCGTCACTGGAAATCTAGGGGCTCTGGGTTATCCGTTGGGGGAAGCTGGATATATGTGAGAGATTTACTTTTAGTTTGTTTTGGTTCAAAATGCTTGTGTGCAGTTGGGTGAATTTACCTCCCTTTCGCTTTAAGCTGTACTTATTGGTAAAATTCGAAGTTGGAGTAAAGGTGGAGGCTTTCAATGAGAACCGGAAGATTATGTACAGACATTCCATTAGTGTCAGCATTTGTTCTGTTGTGATGAAAATGGGAATGTTCGAAGGAAATTTAGTTATCTGTTAGTCATTTTCTGCAGTTTATGTGCTCGGGAAAGCTGGAGAACTGGGAGAAAATCAATGATATATTTTGGTTCTTAGCTATTCTGAACATTTCATCTTTTATCACTTGGACAGAAATTTTGGGAGGCTGGTGGAAACTGCAACTTGGCCTTTGCGGCAGCTAGGCTTGGGCTTTGCTGTTCCACACTGGGGCATGTAGGAGAGGAAATTTATGGGAAGTTTCTCCTTGATCTGCTTGAGGCAGAGGGCATTAGTGTTGTTGGGATGCTTGATAATTCTGATGCTAGTGCATGCCAACATGCCTACGAAACCCTTCTATGTTGGGTTCTTGTAGACCCATTTCAGAGACATGGATTTTGCAGGTTAGAACTTCCTGTTCTCTTGCATGCCTTAGTGTTTTCATTATGATGTTTAAATTCATATGAACTAATATTCTTGTTGGTATGCTTTGTTTTGCAACATATCTATGCCAGCCGTGCTGACTTTAGTGAGGAGCCAGCTTTCAGTTGGATCCATAAACTTCCAGCAGAAACCAAGACAGCTATTCATCACTCCAAAATATTGTTTTGTAATGGCTACGCTTTTGATGAATTTTTCCCTGATGTGATCGCATCTGCTATTGATTGTGCAATTGATGCGGGAACAGCAGTATTTTTTGATCCTGGTCCTCGAGGAAAATCTCTCTTACATGGGAGCCTGGATGAACAGAGGGCACTTGAGCATTCTCTGAGACTTAGTGATGTTCTACTTTTGACATCAGACGAGGTTAGATTCCTTATAGTTGTATTTTTGCTTGATGAGCTTCACTAGTAATAATTAGTAAAAGCAATGTAAACAATAAATCCCATGCCATTCTTCTGTTATTTGGGATTGGCCAATCTTGAGTTTTCATCTGAGGTTTTCCCTTTATTTGCAATAAGTAGATAATAGTAATGCAACCATTTATCCCAAAATAGGATTAAAAGGTACAGCCAAACACCAATGTGCTTTTGCAAAGTTTTCTGTTTGCTGAATCTGGCCTGTTTAGGGTATAGTGAAGCCAATGTGGTGTATTTATTGTTGGATTTTTGCCTCATTTCTCTCATAATTCTGTTTATTTTTCTGGCAGGCTGAGTCCCTAACGAACATCAGAAACCCAATCCAAGCAGGGCAAGAGTTGCTAAAGAGGGGGATTCGCACAAAGTGGGTTGTCATCAAAATGGGCTCCAAGGGATCAATCATGGTTACCAAGAACGCTGTCTCCTGTGCACCCTCGTTTAAGGTATGTTTACTCTGCTATTAAACGGTCTTAATTTTTATGTAATTTGCATGATTATAACATTTTACATGTTTACTATCTTCTGCATTTTCATTAGATTGACGTTGTGGACACCGTTGGATGTGGAGATAGCTTTACAGCGGCTATAGTTTTTGGATTCCTCCACAACTTACCAGCAGTTAGCACATTGACACTAGCAAATGCAGTGGGTGCTGCAACTGCTACTGGCTGTGGGGCAGGTCGGAATGTTGCTCACCTAGATAAAGTGTTACAACTCTTGAGAGAATCCAATCTCAATGATGATGATACGACATGGAGCGAGTTGATTGAAGGAAGCTCACTCTGTTCTGAAGTTTCAGTGCTGTCTAAGACGACAGTTAACGGTTTCAGCGACCACCTTGTGCATGTTCCTGTTTGCAGTGTGGTTTCCAACCTTATTTCTATGTTTGAGGTAGTGTCAGAGCGTAGCCCTGTCCAGGCTTAATCCCATGTTGAATAGTCGATGAGCCCCCCTTTTTTGGCCATTAAATCATTCATATAGATATTCTTCGTTTTACTGGACCGTCACACTGTTTTCAGGTGACGAGTGATAGTTGGAGGCTGGCCTCCGGGGAAGCTATTTGTTGAAAAGAATGTTGTTTTGGAAGCTATTAGTAGACGTGCAGCAGCTGTCTCGCTTCGAAA
Organism: Zizania latifolia; assembly: GCA_000418225.1. NCBI lineage: Eukaryota > Viridiplantae > Streptophyta > Magnoliopsida > Poales > Poaceae > Zizania > Zizania latifolia. The sequence continues at coordinate 127,219 of KE373028.1, read as the reverse complement.
CATCTTAATTTTCTTAACTTAGGTACGATTTTATGACTCTTGAGTCTCGGTGTCCCTTAACTAACCAAGTTATGTAACTTATGTTCATCTGATCATTTGTTTCTGCCTTTGAAGTTTTGCAAAACATGCATGATGCGCCCCATTTGTAGCAAGACGCGTAAGGCCCCTCTAAAAGATAATGAACTCATCTGGCATGAACAACAGCTGGTTTACTAGGTGATCTTCCTGATCTCGGCAAGAACCGGAAACTATAATTACAGCGACGAGCTTACTCCTAACAAAAACGACAATTCCAATGTACAAAAATATCTCATCCAGTAAGTTCGATGTGTATATGTTCAGAGAGTTGCAAGTCATCATGGAGCTGCAACAACAAACGGCAGAAGCTCCAGTTCTGAAAGAGAGTGGATCAGAATCTCTTGATTGCAGAAGGTGATATATGGCAATAAGGTTTAAACATATGTTCAACAAGGAAAATCTGAATGCTTAAATAACTCTAGTGATATGAGTTGATGAGGCTGCGACTTGCTAGTGCTGATTCAAAAGACAAAAATCATTGATAGTCCAAAACTGCTTTGTGCTGCCACGGTTCAACCAATTTTTTTAATACACAAGGGTAACATATTGCATGCATAATCTCTATAAAATCATGTACTTTTTGGGGCAGCACATCATGGAAGCAATATTCACATGAACTACAACTAGGTCTATTTACCTTCACAGAGATTAATTATGAGTACATACAACTGCCGTCTCTCTTTGCTCAGTCATGATTCTTCGCAACTCTCTCAAATGGCTAGTTATCTCTTCAACCCAATGTACCCCGTCATTACCACATTTAAGAGAACATAATATCTGTTTGATAAACTTCTGGTCTGCTTCAAGTGCCTTGAATCTAGTATTTAGAAGTGAAATCTCATGTTTAACGCTCGTCATAGAACTGGTTTTGTCATCATCTAGGCGAGAACATGAACCCAAATCAACATGTTGGTTTTCATTAATTTGTTGAGAAGGAAACAGTTCACCGTTCAAGTGTTCCGATGGCAATAGTGACCTGTTCCGTAGATTATCATTAGTGCCGCCAAAATTGTGCCTATTTGTGGAAGACATGCCTAGTGTTTCCTCCAATCTGCTCAAGGATTCCAAAATATTTGCCTTTTCATCTTCAAAATCGAACATGGTGTCCCTCGTGAAATCTGAGCCATCCAAGAATCCCAGTGCCATATCTCCATTAGTAGAATCAAACTTGCCAATATCAAATGTCTCATGAATCCTGCTCCGATAATGCTCAAATTCAGCTTCCAGGTCAAGCATTTCTTTCTCCCTTTCTGTAAGCAAGTCATTTAGTCTTTCAATTGCTTCTTGGTCATGATCAGCTTGCTCTTCCATCATCCTGAGGTACTGAAGTGCCTCCATGTGCATTGAAGCCTTTTCTTCCTGCAATCTGTTGATCATAGCCATTGCTTCACTCGCTGCTCCCGCTGAAGCACTCCGCTCAGCCTCAAGCTCCTTATAAAGGATACTCATTTTTTTCTTGACAAGCTCAACCTGCTGCTTCAGACATTCGAGTGAGCTTTCGTCTTCATCTTCACTGGTAATATGGACATCAAATGGTTCCAGATTTGAGTAGTTGCTCTCAAGGAATTGTCTGTTCCCAGTGGCATCATATTGTTTATCATCAATCTGTGTGATTCTGGGGCTAGTGACCACCTCACTCCAAGGACCATCAAAACCTCGAACAGAAGACATCTGGGACAGGAATCTCTTCACTTCTTCCTGAGTTGTTGAATTGGCATCCCTAGCAGAGATTATTTCAGACCATCCAGGAGATTGAAGGTTGCTTCTACCACCAGAAACACTCTTCATGCTGTTTTTGTGGTTGATATGGGCATCTAAAGCTGAACTCATTCCAGCATCCGTGGAAGCAACAAAACCCTTAGCAGCTTCCTTTTCAAGGCTTCCTAAAACACCCTCTGAATCAGCAACTTCCTTACTACCAACCAGAAAAGCTACAGCACAAATTTGACATACTCAGAAATAGTTCGAATTATATAAGGATTGCAGCATTTTGGATTAAGATACATACTTTTCTCTTTTGGAAGCTCTACACAAACTTGTTCGGGCACAATCTTCGACTGCACGTCATGATTTACATTGACCTTGCTCCAGTTAATTTCCTCCAAACCATGCCCAATAGCATGCTCCGAAGATTCTGCTGCACTAACAAGGTTGGTGCCAGTGGGCACATTGTCAATACTTGTTGCAGTATTCACTGGCACTACAGCGGAATTCATCGGCTCCACTAGAACAACATTCTCAGAAGGATGTGTGGACAAGCTGTTGGTGCTGCTGATCATAGGTTGCAGTCGAAAATCATGACATGGGAGGCATTTGCTTCTCTGTGTAGCTTCACGAAGCATTGTGTTGCCATCATCATTTTCATCATCCAAGACGCGGATCTCAGACTCAGAATCATGCCTGTCATTCAGCTTTCTGTAGCCTCCATAAGAGAACTCGTCAGAACCGTCATCTGAAGAATGCTCTACACTAGCCATAGCTATGCTTCTCTCCACTGTGCTAACATCATCATCTGGAACCATACAATTTGCAAGCTCAGATAGATTGTGTCCATGGCGTGTCTTCTTGAACGGCTCTGAACAACAAGAACATAAATGTGTGTGCCTAGACCTCGGTCGAGAATTCACCTTCTCCTTATTTCTCATGCCTGTCAGCTTACTGGGCTTACCAACCAAACCAGCACATGAAAGTAGGCACCTTTCACATAGATCATCAGAATGAGCAATCTTGCGGTGACTCTGGCAATATGCCAAATGAGATATTTCCAACCTGTGTGCAGCACAGACCAGATCTTCAGAGAACCAGGCCTTGCCATGTAGCAGCCGATCCAACCTTGAGCACAGAATGCATGGTGACCGTAGCCGGCAGATGCGTGCAAACTTTGTGGCCGTACATGACACCACGGCGGTCACAAAGAGCATTATGATCAGGCAGCATTCGCTGACGGCATGGCACAGCACGGGCCAGAACTGCCGCGCAAAGTCCGGCGACCTTGCACCAGCCTTCGCTGCCATGAACGATCAGGGCACCCCTAATTGGCATGTAGATTGCTTAAAAATCCAATCTTTCCAACGAATTTCCCGTCAGTGCGGCACAAAGATAATCAAATCACACCACATTGTTGAACAGGAAACGACGTTGGTACAATCCTGCTCCGTCATACTCATACCAACGTGCGGTTCCAGAAGACGAGGCTTTTCACCTAGAGAACTTCATTAACGCAGCAGGATCCTCCAGTTGCTCTAAGCAAAGGAGATAGATTCTGTTTTTTCCGGACGCCGATGTTCATACGGATAATAGATCACAAGAACCCAATTTTGTAGCCGGTTGGAGAGCAGGATCCAATCTTTCCTGCAGAAGAATTTCTCGGATTAACATTCAGGGTTTCGTATGCACACCAAATTGTTCAGATTAAAAGAGAATGCTTAGAACATACCAATGCTGCAAATCTTCAATCAAGAAGCCGCAATTCTCAAAATCACCAGATTAGGAGCATATTGGAGAGGAAAAGTCCATGAAGTAAAATCAACCAAAAAGGCCCAGAGATGAGTAAAAAAAATATCCCAAAAATGGTGAAAAAATGGTTCTTGGCCGCAAAGAGGCAAAAGGATTCTTCCCTCTCTGTGTACGATTGGAGAGGAGAGAGAAGGGGGAACACGTGTCCCGTGTCCGCTGTCTCTTCCCAAAACCCCTCATTTCTCTCTCTAGCCTTTGCATGTGATGTGAGGTTGAGAGATTTACGCATAGCCTCACGTTAAGCTGAAAAGGAACGAGAAGAACTGAACTACTGAAGAATGGCACGCTGATTTTCTTCTCTTTAAATCTAAAAAATTCCTCCCCATTTTTTCTCTGAAAAATCGAAGTAACAGTAAGGATAAAATATCTGTGCACCCTACAAGTAATTTTCTGAAAATCTGAGGCGATGAACCAAAACCGCTAGAGCTGATACTCCATCTTCAGCAATTCTGAAAAAATGCAAGAGCTAGCAGTGCTATTATCCAAGAAAAAATGGTTTGGTCTCTCCTCATCTGCGAGGCACATAGTTACACGGCCTTGTGTGGTCAGGTCAGTGGCAAACCAACCAGCTTATCCTTCGCAGACAGAGTGCAGTTGATCACCTGCGCCCACACGGAATATACCATATGCAATATGATCCTCTCTACAATCTTCCAAAGGAAATTCCTGTACTACAATCAATCAAGAACTCTCCCATGAGTCCTGTCAAAAAAGAGCCAGCCAAAGCCTAGCATTACTATAATAGTATTGGATGATTCACGCGGCCATCTCTGACCAAGCACAACGGGCTCAGAGAAAAAGGAATAGTACGGGTTTTACACCTGCACAAAATTAACTATTGGATTCAGACACTCGTTCTTTGGATTCATCCTTTTGCCCTAGCTCGATCTCTTTCACATCCCCACAGAAAAAGCTCGATCTCTTTGTTGTTGCAGAGCTGCAGGTTGCCGCATGGAACATTTCGTAAGTGCTAAGCTTGGAATAAAAAATAACCTGGCAATGCAACGCAGTACGTGCAAAGCAAAAGAAATCCTTTGCTTGCGAATAAAATCATACAGCATGCATGCAACGTCACAGCACTAGCTAGGCCTGCTCAAAGGAAATAACTCCTTTTAAAATCAGAAGCTTAGCTTAATATGATCCTGCTTTGCATCCGCCTGGTAAATCATATAGCTTGCTGATTGACTCTTGTACTCTGCGACTACCCTGTGAGGTTTAGCTGACTAGCTCATCCAGTGGCAGTTTTAATGGCGGCTAAGAATCTCAGTAAGTGACTAGCTAGCAATTAGTCATGAGGTCATGATTAGCTCTGACGTGGACGTGCTGGAAAACATGGCTATGTCACGCCGTGCAAGCTGAGCTAGTTTGACTTGGATTAGATAGCATCATCAGAACAAGTGTGCCAGCAAGTGGTTAATTAAGATCCTCAAGGCTTGATGAATCGTTATTCATGCAAGCTGTAATGTGAAAGCAACAAGGTGCCAAAAGAAGCATGTGGACTTAAGGCTGCTGAAAGCAGTGTCATTTGCCGTGAGCTAACAAGGCGCTGCCCCCTTCATGTTTATAAGTGCCCAGCTTATACATGGAACATCTCTCTCTCTCATTCGTTTTTATGGCAGTTGAGGGGAGTGTTTTCTGGTCCGAGACCTAACACAGGGCGGATTCAGTTGCGGCACGGTGGGGGTTTCGGACCAGGCTTCATTCCCCCCAACTCAACTGTTAGTTCTTCAGCCAGCCAAACACCATGGATTTGCTTCCGCGCGCCCACTGGTAAGTGTTCTCCAAGCTTAGCACTTGAGAAATGTGTATATATATTATATATATGTGCGTATATATATGCACCGACGCCAAGTGATCAAGTATGCTCCGGTGGGTGTTGCGATGTGATGAGGACATCCTTTCGACTGATAAAACCAACCCTACTACTCTTGATGTGCAAGGAGAAATTACCAGAGCACGTACTCGTCAACTAAATTATCAGGTAACTTTGTTTCTTGGAGGGCATCTGTATTCTATGAACTATATGATACTGCCTAAACCAAGTGATATTATTTTAATTAGGAATCAAGGATCGCTAAATAGAGGAGGAGGCAACACCAAGCATGGATATGATCATACGAGGCTGATATCAAGTGGTTTAGGCCTAACACATTAAAAATTGAGTAGAAGACCTTGGTGTTGTATCACCGATGATAACAGGCCATGGCCCTTGTAATTTGGGCTGGAGACATAGGGTTTGGTATTGTTCACGCGTGAATGTCTCATCCATCTTCCTCCTTCATAGAGTGGCAGCTGCCATTAGGGTTTGGTGGGTTTTTGTTAGATTGCTTTCAGCTTAGGCTAGAAAAACCATCGTTTACTTGTACCGCTAGTGCAACCAAGCACTGTCGACGGAACCCCAAATTATTCAATACATTCATCATTGTTCTTCAATTCCTATCTGTCAAGATTGTTGCTTCCTTTATTTTTCTTGCTTGATTCTTGATTGCAAACAGGAAAAGACCTTCGCGGTCAGGTCGACCTCACCAACAGCAAGTTTGATAATGAACATGAAGTTGTTTCAGCGATTCCGGGTGCAGTTGGAGTCGCACGGATGTAGCCTAGATCGTGAGAGTGAACCTCCACAAATCAAGTGTATCATCCTCACCGAAAGATTGCGACACAAAACCCATCACGATGCTTCCATGATTATGTCACACAGTTCCATGAATAGCGCTATCCAT
>KE373028.1:90045-103834 GCA_000418225.1 Zizania latifolia | reverse complement strand
TTCCCTTCTGAACCTCCCAATCTCTCAACTGATCATGAGATGCTCCTCAGCAAGTGCATTGGAAAGGATGCAGACATCTCACAAGAACGAATTGAAGTGCAAGCTCCAGAAATGTACTGCATATATTTGCATGACTAAATCTCCTTTCTTTTCATTTCTAGTTAAAAGGGAACAGGAGGCCCCCTAAGACCACATAACTAATGCTCACCTTTACTTCAGTTTGGTGGCACACGCTTGCTTTAGAAATTGGGCATGTGGTAGTGATGTGCAAGGACAAGTGTCTTCATGGTCCCCTCCAATAATGAATTTGACCTCCCAACTCCTTGCCATTGCTTTGTGGGTTGCTCACTGACAAGCGGGCCAACCTCGAAGATACGGGATTCGGCAAAAATCTTATGAATAGCTGAGTATAATTGACAGTGAATGCATATACTGCTATCTTTGTTCATTATTAGCTAGAACTGTTAAACAGTTTAGTATTTGTTTGAAAATTGTGACTGTAAATAGTTTTCAGTGAATGTATTCAAGGCATATGGCTCTGACAATTGTAAAGAACTTAGTAGTTTCAGTTTAATCATGTGGTTTGTTTTTTCTCTCAAGATAATAGAAAATTGTATGTCACTAGCATGTCTTTATTGTCAAGAAACACATGTCACATCTCCTTTATTATTGTACAGTATCTGATTGTGTTACCTTAGAATACTTGCTACTGCAGAGGGGGAAACTAAAGCTAAAGATGCTTCAATGGATTACAACTCTATTCAATGCTATGACAGGGATCTTGATATATTTGGGTGAATTTAATGTGACATTTGCAATTGTTTGGTTTTGCCCTTCATCTCATTACCTTACTTCCTAACTGACAGGACAAGACATACATATTAACCATTTAAAAGTGTATTCATGTGTCATGCAAGACATAGAGTAGTATTATACTCCATTTTAGAGGGACAGCCCATGATAATTAGAAACGTGTAGTTCACAATCCTTATTTTTCAAGAAACATAGGTCATATCACACTTAGTTATGGACATCCCATCAGATTGGATCACCTACATCTAACAGATAGTATGTCGGCTCCTGAAATGAAGAAGCATCTGCACATCCTGTTCGCCTCAAAAGAAAAAGAAGAAGAAAGAATGAAGAAGCTTCAGACTTGTTCAGATCGGCCTGTGTCACCCAACGCCACTGCAGGATCCTTTTCCTGTGATTATGCTCAGCTTGTCTCCCTTGCTTTTCTTAATCATGGTGACCTCAATTCTGTCAGATCGCCGTTGGAGTTAGGTGATCGGGACTAGCTCGCCGTGTCGCTGCATGATTCGCCCATCTACATGGTAACCAACAGAAGTTTCTAATGATTTTTCCCTTGACAGACACTGTAGGATAATAGAGAATAAATTGCCGGTACTTTCAGATCGAGATTGTTCAAGACCAGTCCATAGAAGAGACGCTGTTCAGGGCAATTGACAAGAGTGTGTGAGTGTGACCGATGATGTATAGGTGCATGCAAACATAAATCTGTCATGTCAAACGAAAAGATAGGACAGCATCGGAAGAAGCGAGGAGATATCCGAAGAACAAGTGGCGGTTTTCACCCAGCTGCAGACAAAGGATGAAAAGTTTCACAGATTAATGGTGGTAACTGCGATGCAACTAACCCAGAGATAGTAACGCTGTTCCATCTGCAACTGCAAGCGGATCATCGTTCATCATTTGCCAACGAGCTAGCGTTGTAAAGTGTTGTTTGGGATGAACTGTTCTTCGGATTATCGTGGCATGTTTTTTCAAACTATTAAACATTATGGTTTTTATTAAAAAATTATATAAAAAATTTAAAATAAATCTATTTATCAACTTTCTAATATTTAATACTTAAGTAATCATGTTGTCATTGCGTGCATGCTATCATCTCATCCGTTTAGTAATATTCCGATGCCTTCTCCATGTGCCACAACTGTTTCTTCTATTAAGATGTCAGAATTTGCAGATAAAGATTGACCATCGATAGAACAGAAATGCCCAATTGAGCCTACCCCTAAAGTAGCAACTGAGCATGTGCTCGCCTAAAATTTTACTACGATTTATTCAGTTACATACGTACGGCTACAAGGCTAAAACATGATATCCAGACTATCTCGCTACAGTTAGAATACTATAACTACAGATCTGAAACATTATCATCAAAACAGCCGACTGAAATTGCGTGCAGTCAGAACGTGCCCGTCGCAGCTACAACTACGACCGATCATCTTCCCATCCAGACTCTTCCATTGCAGTCTGAAATTAATAATCAGTCATCGGATGAGTGATGAGCAGCATGAGCAGCGGGAGGATGCAAAAGCGAAGTAAAATTTCAGACGGCGATGCATTTTCTCTGCATCGCCTTTTGATGTCACACTCTGTTATTACTCCGATTAGACCCTGCGCTCCAGATGAACAACCACATTCCTGTGTGCCTGTGCCTACGACGCACGCAGACACCACCACACCAGCAGGCAGCCCGCGTTGCAACTGCATGCAAAAGCAGCTAACGAGACACGGATGGGCGTAGCTTTCGCTTCTCCCCTCGACTGAACAAGAGGATCTAGGCGAAGAGACAACAGTATCTATCCATCTCATCTAATCCAGAGTGGCCTCTTTATTCTGGCATCCATCATCGTCGTGCCTTTTTCTCCCCCTTTTTCTTTGCACTTCCTGTCAAGATTTCCTACGGGATGGGCGATGGCCATAAAATAAAATTCGTGGTTTCAATAAAACCATATCCACAAATTAAATCTACTATACACTTTTTAACCATATGTGTCACAAATCAGACTTATACCAGAACACATCGGTACCCAAAACTTAACACAAAACCAGCAGGTTGAACACGTAGCAGTAGCAAAATCTGAAGCAATAGTATTGTAGCAAAAACACAAACAGTAACAGAAGAAAAAATAAAGAATATTTATTAATAGGGTAGGGTAAACTCATGGGAATAGTGTGTTTTAAACTAAATCTATGTCTGGCCTGATGCTAACAGGTATCCAAACACACGAATTCATATTTATAAATCTAAATCTAAACTTACACTCGGTAGATTAGTTAGAATGGTAGCTTAGGTGCTTCTACTGCGGTCAAAATTGTTATGTGGTACTTTTCCCTAAAGCGTCGGCAGGCCATCTCGTCGTTGGCGGGGGCGTCGTCGTCTCTCCGTCGCATCTTGCGTTACCTGATCTCTTTGTTGAATGACGAACAGTTTTTGCAAAACGTGGACACTGGAGAAGAGGAGCTAGCATGCAAGTATGCAACCTGCATGCACGCACACTGGTGGGCAGTGACTCAAGTGGTCGCCAATAATTCGGCAATGCATGGGCGATGCGTCTGTACTTCTGTACACAGTTGCCTTGATCGTCCCCATGAATGATCCCATGAGAGGGATCGGGAGAGACAGGCGGCGGCGAGTCGATGGGGCGACAGGTGCGAGGACAGTCCATGTGTGTGCTTGGAGGCGACGTTAAATGTACTTGGAGCCCATCTATCGACCCAGTGCCTGCATACTTCCCTCGACTATTGAAAATTAGAAAGATATACAGTTTAAACCGATAATAGTGTTTGCTGGCAGCGGCGAAGATACAAGTATACTAGAATGGACTGTAACCATGGTACACTAATTACACTACATAGGAAGATTAATATAATTTTAGTTTCTCCGTAATAACCGGATCAATTATTATGGTTCGTCCTCCTGTCGCCGATAACTAATCGCTGTAATTTGCCGGGCACACGGTTGATTCCTCGTGAAATCTGGGTGGTTTTGGACTTGTGGCACGAGACGACCGAGGCCGACGACGAACAGGAGTGATTCGATCTGGGCCAGAATACGTTGGAGGCCGTGGATCCAGCCGAGTGCAAAATGGATCAGCCACACACCTACACGGGCTGGATTGTGCATGGAAGCATCAACGGATCAACACCAACGCTTTCTCCAACAGAAAGAAACGAATTTCCTGAGTGAACCGTAAGCTGAAAGAAGTGTCAGTGTGTCTGACCAAACACGCTGCAAGCAGCGTAAACCGTACTATATTTTACTGCAGGGTGGCAGCTGACACTAGTCACATCGCGCTACACAAACCCCAACTGAACAACGGATCAAACAAACAAACAAGCTCACGGCTTGTCGGCCTGAGGCCGTAGACTGCCTGTGATCTTCCGCATGGCTCCATCGGCAGGATCGGATTCCGTCGGGAGATCGGACGGCATGGGGCCGTCGGTAACCGCATCCCGGCCAGTCCACTCCGGCGACGACGAGGGGAGCACATCGTCAAAAAGGACGCTCCTTTTTATAATTGCACCTGCACTGCGCTGCAGATTTGCTGCGCACAAAGGACGCACCCTACGTCGGCCGCGGCCCAGCATTCTGACTGACAGGATACGCTTGCACATCGCCTGCTTATGGTTTTAGACTTTCACAGCTTAATTGGTCAGAGTTCCAGTTGGTTGGTCGCTGATTGCTGCACTGCATTTGTTTGTTCTTCCATGTTTACTCTACGAATGGGAGCGACCGGATGCAAGGGGTTTGTTACAAAAAATCTGGGTAACTAGCGGTCCAAATAGGGGGTTTCGTGCAAAATACCTTACCGCGGGTGGGAAAATCGGAGCCGTTGGATTTAACCCCATGGTCCAGATGACACGAGGATCTCTCTCTCTCCCCTCCCCCTTTTCCTCTTCATCGTCCTCCGCGCGCCGGGCGATCGCCTGAGGCCGAGGTCCACACGCCACCGAGGGGCGCCGCCGCCTCCCCGCTGCGGATGCCCCCTTCCCCTCGCCGCTAGCCCGCTACTTATTTATCTATGGCCTGGTTTGTTCGAGGTGCAGTGCAGGCGAAGCCAAGCCACGGCGTGCCGGTGCTGCCGTGCGGGCGCGATTTTCCGCCCGAGCTGCACTGGCGACGCGCGCGGCGGCGGCGGACGCGACACGGCGCGTACCGACGCAGCGCACGATGGCGAGATTGGGCATCTTGGGAGTTTGCTGCGAGGTGGGGCAACTACTGTCTCCGTTGCCTATTTCCTTGGCACAATCATTCATTCGTTTCTGATGCGCACCAGGTATGTCCCATGCATGAGAATGCATATTTGTTTCTTGTTTTTGTACTGTTGGAGCTGTTGCTGCATCCATGCATGATGCATCTACGCTCTCAGAGTTAGCAGCAAGATCCACGCTGGCCATCAGCGGCGACTTCAGAACAAAAATGATTGGGTGCCCTCACCTATATTACTATATCACTATCACACATAGTATAAATTACACCGCTGCAGCTCTTCAACTCAACACTAATATAAAATATTAGACAATATAGCTGTTATACTTAAATATTATATAATATAGCTATATGTGTGTGATATGTCAACTTTTTAAGCTAATTGTCTAAGCATCAGATGTCCCATAGACTGTATTAGGGGATGTCTCACATATTAATAATAGGCTAACACAACTGTCAACCAAAATTTACCGGATGACCTGTGTACCACAGGAGACAAGACACTTTGTAGAGGAGAAAAGTTGCTATCTTCATGCCTGGCAGACGAACAAAAGATCGTTGCTTTACAACGATGAAGCCATTTTACAGTGTGCTTCGTCACTGCATGGTATAAACCTCGGCGGCCTCGTCACAAGAATTATATGGTGTATCAGAAGATAAGTTGGCAACCTTTCTTGAGAATATGGTGCAAGATCAGGTGATCAGTGCCGTCATGCTCACTGAAGAATCAAACGATTCCTCGTATCACCGGGTAGTCTAGTACATGCTCAATTCACCTGCATCTTTCTTCCTTTCAAGAAAGATGAAACAACACGCACACTGACACGAGCAAAAGAATGCATCGATCTTTTGCCTTTGCTCTTCCTGCACTCCATTCCAGGACCAACTTCAATTAGTAATTGGTCACTCTGAACAATTCATGGAGATGCAGTAGAGTTGGAATCCTAATCTGAACTCTGACGACTGAACGCTAGTACGCTACAAATCATTCTAATCCTCTAGCCACATCTATGTGGCGCTGATACTTTGAAGTTGAACTCTACTCTGCACCACTTTCTCTGTGCTTGATTAAGCACAAGCCTGCCTGTTTAAAGCTTAGTCTGGACGAATGAGTTGCCCTACGCACCAGGAGAGCATATCGCCTCAACGGCCACCCTTTTCATCACCTCTGGGCAGGGATCTCCACCAAAGTTGTTTGGAGAGATTGCAACGACGCATCTTTGTTGCCCAATGCACTTCTATTCAAACAAACACCAGAAAACTCAGTGGCAAGAGTGGGAAATTCATAGAATTATTTCAGGGATTATACTGTTTTGTGCCAAAATCACACGGGACTCATGTGATTCAAACTGGGTGCAGTGTATGTTGCGAATATTATTTCAGGTAGACTGAAATACCAGACAATAATCTAACCTTTTCAAGAACACTGTGTGAGTTAGCTGAATGGCATTCCCCTTGCTGGAATGTTCCACAAGTTCCAAGAGGTGTCCCAAAGCTTGCAAATTTGATAGCAGAAATGGACTGCCCAGGTGCACATTTTAAGTGCACCTTTGCCCTGTGGAACTCAGGCTCCCCGTAGCTCTCGATCTGCCAGTTCTTGATATTCGGATGATACTCAGATACATCAGCACAGACACTTGAGACAGACCTCTTCACCAGGGCAATCTTCGAAGAATCACCACCAAGTTCCTCAAAAACTACTAGCAGATTTCTAGTTGGTTGCAACCACGATCTTGGCACATGATACCTGAATATAAACAGTTCAATCCTTTTCGTTAATTCAGTAGTTCCCTATATTTCGCTAAAAAGAGCATTGAACCATACAGACAACAAAAGGAGACAAAATTCATCACTCCAATTTGAATGTTCTTACCAACGTTGTGTGGGCTGACCACAACCTGCCTGACACTTGGGTGCACGAAATGTCCCAGAGTAACTGCATCCTTTGCAGTCCCCTTCTGCATATGCTGTCCAGTATCGTCCAATGCTCTGTCCATTTATCCATATTTGACCCTTACCCATGCTACCCATATCCAGAGCCAGTGGCTCGTCACCACTGGGAGTATCAAAGTAAGCCTATGAAAACGAATTATCGTAAGAACTGGATGATAAATATAGTAGTCAGCAAATGATCATAGCAAGATTAATTTCCCATACCTTATACCATGCCAACGGCTGTTGGTTTTGTGCTAATAATGATCCTTGCATCCATTCAACTGAACCTGAGCCTTCTAAGGAATTTAGATTCATCTGTTCACCTTTCAGGCCAACCTATAATGGAAAAGACACATTTACATTCTTTCTTCCATTAACTCACACCGGGCAGAAAATGCTGAATATACCTGATAGGACCAAGTCTGCCAAGTCAGATCTCGTGAGCCTTCATTCAACCCATGAATTACAACAGGACCAACAACACCAGTGTTCCATGTCTCGTAATGCACTCCAACATTCTATATAGAAGGATAAAGAAAAATCATAGTCATACACATGATCATTAATTGTAAACATATGGAAATTCATTCAGTGATGGGGGACAAACCGGCAGTCCACAAGCAACGCTCAACAGTGAAATTTTATTAGAACCGGCACGAAGGTTAGCATTGCCATTATATGAGATTCTTCGATCTTGCCTGGTTCCATAAGCAGAACCTACAAAAGGGAGGGAAGTAAAATCATTTTGTTCATTACTTAGTTTCCACAACACTAAGGTAGGAGGCATTTTCAAGTACAAACCTTGGAGTTGCCCATTGATAAAGATATGCAAGGCATGGCCAGCAGACTGCACGGTCAGAGACAGAGCCTTGCCACCTTGCAGAAACTTCTCAGATGGGTCTACATCCACTCTGTAAAATGGCAGTAAAATATTTTTCACATATAATCACAATTTTGTGTAAACTGAAATTTAGAACTAAGGATAGCTTCCTTAATTGTCATTAACAGAAAGTCAATGCAAAGTTTTACATATAAAAGGGATCTGATATAGTCACCATATCCCAAGTTTATACTCCCACCTCTGTTCCAAAATACAAGGCACCCACATTTTTAGGAAAGTCAACTTTAAAAATTCTTTTGTATGATGTTAACTTTGTAATTTTTGATAATATATAGTGAATGAAATTAATGGTCAAAATTCTACATTGAAGACCATGTGAAAAGCTTATACAACTTATATTTTGGGACGGAGTACTTTATGCCTATTGACATTTAGAGATCACAACTTATTTGACTGGCATTACCTAGTAATGTACCAAAGATAATCACTGGTGTCTCTCGTGACATTAAGCTGCTCAAGTAGACCAGTTGTCGTAAGCAACGGAGCAGCTGCCAGTGAATCAACCTCCTCATCATACCTCTCCCACATCATTGAAGAGGCCCCATCTGCCCACATTTGCATTTGAGTTGTCTGAACACCAACCTGTGGAGATCGCAACAGTTTGAACCAGGTAAGCAGAGTCGTCATATAGTTGATCCGAAAAAAGGATAATAGAATGGAACCATGCTGTAGTGTGATCAGCGTACGCCAAACTTACTGTTGCAGTGTTAAAAACGACATTTTTGCAGTCAGGAAGGATGCTGATTGACCAAGGTGGAAGACTGTAATGCTCATTACTGAAGAAAACTTTTGCATATGAGTTAGAATTGTAATTTGCAAGGAAAGCAGCGCAGCCAGATGGTGATCTGAAGACATGGGCCTGAAATATAGATTTTATATGTAAATGAAAAGCCATATAAGATATGTATACTTCAACGAGAGAAAATGGCAAGAGTGACAGACCTCTTGCATACTTCCAAGGGTAGTAACAGTTGGATCGGCAGAAACCAAAGACTGCTCGCATAACTTAACAGCTCTATGGAGTTCTTTAAGGTGTCCATACTTTGGTTCCCTTACAAGTCCTGCAAATTAGGCCCCCAAGGCCCCAAGAAAGATTCTGAGTAAGAATAATGTACCCTTCCCCCTCTCTTTAAAAAAGAAAACATCTAATTTTAATGTCTGAAAAGCCACAAATATGTTCATAATATAGGGAAATAATAGCAACAGAAGATGGTTATACTGATAACAGCACTTTAATCATGCAATATACAAAATGTTACTAAGCATGTTCCTTATAACCCACCATATTCATCAAGTGGAGCATCATAATCATAGCTCGTGGTGATGAAAGGACCTCCAGCAGTACGCCCAAAATTTGTTCCTCCATGATACTTTTGTTGAGCAAAAGAAAAAAACCAGCATGAATATCTCCCTTAGGAAGCTTTAAGAAAACCACCGAAGTGAACTTTTTCTGTCATACCATGTAGTAGTTGATAAAAGAACCACCCTTTTGTACAAAGCGAGCAACACCAAATGCAAGATCTTCAACTGGTCGTTGACGGATAGTTCCTCCGAATTCAGTAAACCTGAATTATTTTGCAATTAATGCATTTGTACTAACACTAAGAATCAACAGAGCCCAAATGATACGGATGTGAACCACATCAATGGAAGTAGTGGCAACAACATTTTGACAAGAGATTGGTTCTACAGAAAAATTACCATCCACTCCAAGCTTCAGTCCACATCATAGGCTTGTAAGGCTTGTTTGGAGAAAATGCATCACAATAGAAACCATTGCAGGCATTGATCTGTTTAAAAGAATAGAAGATTAATGTAACTTCCAACAATTTGTTCCACAGACGACATGAGATATTGCATATCCATGATTGAGGTTTGACATGATCAGACTTAATATTATTGGCATTGATTTAAACTACGTGAGAAGCCTAGGACACAAATCAGAATCTCTTATGGCCATAGCATGCACTGGACTCGCCAAAATATGCATCAGCATGTTGTGTATCTTCAATTCCTTGTAATAACATCTTCAGTGGAATATTTATTTATATGACCATACCAGGCGAATAACCAAAATTAACAACATCTGACACCTAGGCCATAAGTTAACAGAGGGCAAGATCATCATACCACTGGATCAGGTGCGTCCTCCTCCTTGCACATCACCCACGGCACACCGGTGTCCAAACCCACAGCCATCTTTGCAGCCCAATTGATATACGACTTGCCAGCAGCCCCAAATTCTTTTCCTTCTGGACCATACTCATTCTCAATCTGCATCCAAATAACAGCACACACCACACCATGAGCAACCAATAAAAATCTGTAGTCTAAGACAAATGATGTTAACAACATACAAGTAATGTGCCTTAATCTAGCCAGATCATGACTCAACCAATGCTGCTCTCGGTATTTGCATGAGTGTATCAGGAGGTAAAACATACATAAGTGCAAGCTTCCAAGAAGAAACGATCTACATGTCATACGGCCAGAACAATTTCTTTATGCATTCTACCATGTTATAAGTTATAACTTATGTAATTGCATCCATGGGCAGTAAACGACCATGCCATGCACAAAATTTTTCGGCCCCACATGAGCATATAATCCTTATACTTGCCTGAGATAGGATAATCGGGCCACCTTGGGAAGCAAAGAGTTGTTCACTCTTCATCGTTTCCACTATTTTCTCAGTGAAGCCTTGCATTGCCGTCTGCAAAGTGAAGTCAAGTCAGAAACCACACACAAACAAGATTTCCATCTCTAATAAGATCCAGAAACGCTGGGCGACTTCCACAGACCTTGAAAGGTTCGTTGTCCGTCCTGAAGCTGATGCCTGGTACATACTTCAACCAAACTGGAAAGCCACTGCAAGTTTGCATGGCAGCAGAAATCAAGAGATAAAGATTGAATATACACATACACGGAGAAAACAATAATTGTCCGTTTTTACAGAGATCATTTTACAGCTTGAGGCATACCCAAAATTCCACTCCCCACAAATGTAGGGGCCGATGCGGAGATGAACAAACAGCCCGGCCTTCTGGACAGTCTTAATGAACCTGACCAAATCGTACCTCCCTTCAAAATTGTACTGCACGAAGCGGAGAAAATACCGTTGAAATTTATGCATGCTAGTATTACAGTTAAGGATGAGGTTGATAAAGGAAACAGTACATTTCCAGGGGTTGGTTCATGTCCATTCCAAAAGACATAAGTCTGGATCACATCCAAGCCTCCATCTTTAGCCTTCTGAATTAGCCCTTCCCACATCTGATAAAAAAAATGCATGAAGAAAAATCAGAAGATATGCCAGGACTAAAAACGGCTCTTGTTTTTACCAAAAAGAAAAGAAATCTAGCTTAAAACACAAACATGTCTCATTGCAGGGCAACATAAATCCCGAAAATGGCTGCAGAAGCAAAACAAAAGACCAGCATTTCAAGAAAATCTCAAGAATCCTTCCATTTCTTTCAGGAAGAAAGTTAGCAAATAAACTGACTCCGAAAGGAAAATATCCAACTAAGCTTGAAGCACCTCACTTTCCATGGCAGCTTCCACCAAGAAACCGCCAAGCTACACCATAAACCGCCCAAAGACACTCCCCCGTGAAGCCATGAAAGGGGCAAAAAAGAACACATCTTTGAAGAATGCAGTTACATACTTCAGGAGTGCTCCTCGGGTAATGTATGGATCCGGAGAAGAGAATCCTCCTCTGCCCGTCGATGAGCACCGCCTTCTTATCGTACGTCACCGCCCCGTCGGCGGCGGCGGCGCCGGCCAGCACGGCCACCGCCAACGCGCAGCCCAGCAGGGCAGTCGGCGGACCCCTACCCATCACTCCCTCCTCACTCCGACGAGGTAGCCGCAGCAGCAAGAAGACCACCCGAGCGAAATGTGTGTGGTCTTCACACTCACACACACACACACTGATCTTCTTCCCCACCACCTCTGCCCCTCCCCTGTTTTTGTTGCGGCCTTTCTTGGATTCTAGGATTCTTTTGCTGGCCCGGTTCTTGGGAAGAGTGACGCTGCGGTGTGTGTAGCTGCTCGGTGGAGCTCTTGGCCTATGGATCTATTATAATGGCTCCCTCTCCCTCCATCTTTCTCTCTCTTAACCCCGTAGCCCGCCGTGACAGAGAGAGAGAGTGGGGCTTGTGACGGAGAAAAAGGAGACTGTAGCCGTGTGTGTAGGTGGTGGCCGTGTGGGGGGCAGCGAAGTAGGAACTATACAAAGATGGCAGCTCATGAGCTCATGGTGGTGCACTGGTGCTCCTCCAGTCATCCTCTCCTCCCTAGTCCCTACCGGTGCATGACGTTGGTGGTTACCTGTTGGAAAGTAAGATTAGATGATTATATTTTAGTTTTTAGAAATAGGTTAACTTAATCTTATTTTAGTACATTAGATTTATTATCATTCTCATGTTGTAGGTAAGATACATGTGTTTAACAAATTTTTTAAGACAAGCTTATCCGCTATCTAAAGAAATATTTTATGTTGAGAGTCAATATATTCTATTTTATTCATCAACTAAATATTTAAAAATTACAATATATCATATTATGTTCCCTAACCAAAAACCAAAAGCACTAGATGGTGTGAGCTGAGCTTGGGCTTGTCTTCCCATCACTACCAGCTACTCTGCAAAAGTTCACTCTTCTCGGCTGAAATCTCAGTTGGCGCCTAAACGCGTCAGTTTATTTTACAAAGTGCTAATGGATACGGTTGCTGGCTTTGTCGCCGAGTAAATTCGGGCATTTTTCGCATCCATATGCACACAATCTCTGACGAAGCACGTAGAGAATTAACTCGTAAGCATGTAATCCGAGGCAGCCGTATACAGTGCAAGACACAACAGATCGAGAGAGATGTGTCCTCGCATATATGGCTTTACGCACTTTTAGTCGTACACCTGTCTAATTTTAACCTGTCGGCGAAGCGATGAGCAGATGTTGCAAACTGCAAAGACACAAGCAGGGACAAACACGGAAATGCACAGCTGCATCTTATGAGCAAATCTTGATAGTATGAAGGTGGCATGCTCCCTTGCCAATCCAAGCAGCTTATGTTGTTTTTATAAAAAAGCAAGTGATCAAACCATCAAGAAAAACATAAATACTCCCTCTGGTTCTAGCTCTTTTTTCCAAATACAGACGTTTTAGAACTTAATGTACTTTTTAACATTTTCTTCCACATTTATTATTGTTATATAAATGTTACTGTTCCCATAACTAAATTACTTGGCTTTTTAAATCAAAATAAATAATACTACTGGGAAAAAATAAATTAAAGGAGGTAGGTAGCACTCTCTCAGGAGTCAGGATTAATGCTCTGCAAGTTTCATGTGTGTTGGCCTTCACTACTTGACACTTGACACAGCACATACCGGCATACGTGTGCTTGCTTGCTAGCTAGTCTCATCAGGCAGCGCCACATATGACATATTCAGGAGCGGTGGCCGGTGGCCTCTCTGCGTGGGGGAAGGCTGACAAGTTAGTTATTCATTTACCACTGCGACAGTAGTAAGATGAAATGAAACCAGAGGCATCTTTCAGTACGCACGGTGAGGCCTTCGCCTTCGCCTTTGCCTTCTAGACAAGTTCATGGCAAAGCCACGAGATGGGGTTGCAGACTAGCTTTGGTCATTGCGATCCTGTGCGCCAACAGAAAAAAAAAAAAGGAAATTTAAACGTCAACTAACAAAGCAGCATGGGGAGGAGCCCCTTTAGCAAAAGCCAGACGATTTCATGGCCGAAAAGAAGAGGAGGGACCAACCGAGCACTGCACTTCATCGCATCGGCGATTTCGCGCGGCGAGCGAACAGCTGCCTCGTGAGTGACTGTACGCCATGCAGCAATGCGTTCATACAGTGCGCCATCTCTCTTTCTGCAGATGCCGTACGTGTACGCCATTTGTATCGATGCGCCCCTCT
>KE373028.1:77393-89655 GCA_000418225.1 Zizania latifolia | reverse complement strand
AAACTGACATCAAACGACGTTTTGATTGTCCGACAAACCCGTCCGACAACAGCTTGCAGATTACAGTAACGTTTTCAGAATAAGCACTCCATTAATGGACTGAGCTGCTTGATGGATCGTCAGGATTTGGACCGTGCATGCAGCACCCCCATGTCACCTGCTCCCTCGCACGTCGTATGTCTCGAGACTTGGGATTAGCCGCTGTACACTTGGCCTTGCAAGCAGGTGAAAGCCTGAAGGCTGAAGCCCTGCGAGGACGACGATCCCATCTCACCAACGTAACTCTTCTGGTTTCTGAAACTCACGTGCCTGCGTTACTGGATCGAGCATGTTTTATCTAGCCAAAATTTACCATTCCGTCGTGAGACCGAGACCGTGGCTCGATTGAGAGAGATCGGTAAAAACGAGTAAAAATCTGAGCAACTGCCAAGATGGAGAAGCAGGGGACAGGACTCAGAGCTGAGCGATCGATCAGACAGGTGGCCCCGGCCGGGGGCAACACTTGTGTAGCATTCTACTGCTGCAATGTTTGGCCTTTACACCAGCAGCCTAGCCAAATGTATGTTCACGTGCTGTAACGCCGCAAAGACAGTCAAAATCTGAGTCGCGGCGTTACGTTGGATGGCCCGTGTGCCCTCTGAACTTTGGAAACAGAGACAGCAAGAGCAAGATATACTACTGCATTCTGATTGCGTTGCTGAGAGAGACATCGACACATCGTGTGGTAATGCGGATGGCAGAAATGCCACAGAAATTGGCTTAATCTACATAAAAATCGTTCAAAATCCTCCGTCTCAAAGGAAGCTTCTCGCATGCTCGTCAACCAAACCACACGTTAGCCCGTTACCGGCGGTAACCAGATAACGATAACATGGTTAGTTATTGCTAACCGTTGATTGTGATTAGTCAGAAAATCATAGTTATCATGTCGGTAATTATGGTTTTATTAATCTTAGCTAGCACAGCACTATTGGATCGTTTTATTTGTCCATGAACATTTTTTCGATTTGATCCCTAGCTCAATTCATCAAAAGCGCGAGGCGAATGGCACAACGTAGGTAGCGAGGCAGATGCAGATCATGACTATATTCCGTCTTCATGAGCACCAAAGGAGACGGAGCTCCCTTCAATCCTACTGCAAGGACACCATCATTTTAGCCAAAAAGCGAGAGCAAAAAAGCATACAAAATGTAAACACGCATCGTGATTCACACAGCTTATACTATCACGTAACGCTATATCCGGCCAGCTGCAAAATGGTTGCTAAATTTGGCTACTCTCCGTGCCGCTCTATTGGCTCCAAACGAGCTGGTAAGTACGAGTACGACGTAGCCCACAGAATTAATACATGATACGGGCTAGTACGATGCACCACTTGCTCAGTACGTACGTACACGAACTATGTACAACTCGCTCGGCACGTACGTACGTACGTAGTTTACTCGGTCGCCGGTTGCGTCGGTGGTGGGCAACGCGCGGCGGCGGCGGCGGCGAGGGGGAGCGGAGGAAGCAAGGAATCGAAACACGTCGGTGAAATGGTTTCCTTGGATCTCTTGTTTGCGGTTCAAGGAAGAGAGGCGAGATCGATCGACATTCATAGCCTGTAGCTCGCTTCGATCGGTTGCCGCGTTAATGCGAGGCAGCGACGGCGCGCCGTACGGATCTGGATCTCGACATGCGTTTGCGAGCTCCGGTTTCTTGAAGGTGACGTTGATGGGGTTCATTACAGGAGTACGGATGGTCGTCAGTGGGCATGGCGTGCTCGGCGTTTCTCAATCAATCAAGGCGTGCAAACGGCGGTTAGTTTTATGGGCTTGTTTGTTTGGAAAATACTGGGTTTTTTTTATATATTCGGGGCAGGTCAGCAGGAGATGTAGCACTGCCCTGGCAGTGGCAGGCAGCACCACGTTTTGCCATGCCTAAATGGCACTTGGTGGTTTTGAACTTTTGATTGACCAGTTTTAATATTCTAGCTCTATTTTAATCATATGAAGATTTTGTTTTTTTCTTGTTTCTTTCTGTTAATATGTGGGCAGTTAATTAATAAATAAGATCCGGTTAATCAAATGACACTACTCAATCAGATTGTTTCTTTTAGTTAGTATGTGCGCAATTAATTAATAAATAAGCTCCGGTTAACCAAGTGGCACTACTTACTCAATCAATTTGTTTATAAATTAGAGCTAAAATAATTAATAGTAAACAACTAATTTATTTCTCCGTATTAATAACCTATAAAAAAAACTGTCGGCGGTGTAGTAGATTCAAAGATTTCATTTTAGAAAATCAATGGCCGTGTTGAGAGGCCGAATTGAAGACAGGCCCGTTTGACATGCAGGAGAGACCAAAATCAGTAGAGAGGCCTTCCTTCCCGTCGAGAGCCCATTGGATTCCCGGAATTAAGGCCAGCCGGTCACGAGACCATCCATCATAATGCCCCGCCCCCGCCGCGCACCGGCACCGGCACCGCGTGCAGTGCGCGGCTCGCCTGGGCGGCGCCGGCGGTCGGTGCACTCCACGTAGCCGTTACACCCGCATTCACCGCAGCATCGGAAGGTTGCCGATCAGAGACTGAGTGGTAGATGGAGGGACAGGTGCAGACGCGGCTACGACTACGGCTGGAAACAAGCCTAAGTCGGGTCAGCTCGTCTCGGCTCGTTAAAACATGTATAATACTATATATTTGTCGTACCTTCGATCTATGAAAGTAAAAATATATTTCATATTACAAGTTTTTAAAATGGAACGTACCTATAAAACACCCTGTTTTATTTTCCGACCAAAATTTTTCGAACAGTATTTTCAATACGTATTGTGAGAGTAAAATAATAATACATTTCAAACATGTGCACAACTTGTATATCTTTCATGCACTACAAATGTTTGAAGGCCTAAATTTAGAAAATCATGGCACGAGAGATTGAAAAACAATAACAGCATGCATGCGCCTAAATTTAGCATGCGGCTGCCTCCCATCTCCAAGCTCGATCTCTCCATGCAGCTCCGCGCCTCGTCCTCCTCCTCCGCCCCTCCCACGTACATCGCATTCCCACCAGGCCACCACCCGTCTCCTCGGGGACTCTCTCTCTCGATCGCGTCTAGGCGCCGGCGAGCCGAGGGATGGGGAAGACGCTGGTCTACAGCTTCGTGGCGCGCGGCGCCGTGGTGCTGGCCGACCACGCCGAGGTCTCCGGCAACTTCGCCTCCGTCGCCGCGCAGTGCCTGCAGAAGCTCCCCTCCTCCAACAACCGATTCACCTACAACTGCGACGGCCACACATTCAACTACCACGTCCACGATGGATTCAGTAGTGGCCCCAACCCCACCCCTCTTCGATCTCCATCTTACATTCGTCGCATGCATGATTATCGTTTAACTTGGTTGACGTAGTGTGATTCGTACGGTTTCCATTTCGATGATCTTGGATGCATTAGGAATTTGGCATTGACTGGATGTCTGCAGTTGATTGAATTTCTTCAGTTGTGCATGCTCGCATTTGCATTATTCGGTCTCTTCAACTACATTTGGATCAGGAGTGCAGTGCCCCCAAATGTGGCTAGTTCCATTCCGTTCTATTGCTCTTCTTTTTTTCAAGATAATGTTATTTGTAGAGGATCCTTATTTCATATTTCTTCCGGAAAAAGACTTTATTTCTAGCTCTTTGATTTTGTTCAAAAAACTTTGTTTCTATCTTCTTATGTATATTTGGTTTGCAAATCAAAAAGTTTTATTTCTTTAATACCTTTACTTTATTAACTTTATTTATAAAGTACACTTTGATCTTTTATTCTCACTACTAATTTTATCAACTGTATCTTAAAATTAAATTCTTTGTGGAACGAAAAAATAATATGTAACGATATACATTTCATTTATCTGACGTTGTGGATCCTGATCTTTCCTATTAATTACTGCATGCTTTATGATGTTTAGAAAAGACAACTGCAAGTGAATGGCACTGATATAAAATTATATGCTAGTTTCCAAGTGACAATATTGTATTTGATTTTCAGCATACTGTGTCGTTGCTACCGAGGCTGCTGGCCGGCAGCTTCCAATTGGCTTCATTGAGAGAGTAAAGGAAGATTTTGCAAAGAAATACAGCGGGGGAAAAGCGAGAAATGCTACTGCAAACAGCCTCAAGCGAGAATATGGGTATTCTCCTTCAGACAAATTCTCTGACGGCGTCTATCCAAAATATTACTACATCCGTTTTAAAATATAATGAGTACATGTTTTAAAAATTTTTGATATTTATAAATTTTGACTAATAACTAAATTAAAAATATTCCAGAACAGATGTGGTATAGTGTTTGATAGCGTGAATGTGCAGAGTTAATACAATCCATAGAAGGAGACTACTCAATATGAACAGCTTGAATTGTAATGGATGTTTTGTTTTCAGGCCTAAACTTAAAGAGCACATGAAGTACTGTGACCAGCACCCTGAGGAGATTGACAAACTTGCAAAAGTGAAGGCCCAGGTTACAGAGGTGAAGGGAGTAATGATGCAAAATATTGAAAAGGTTTGTTTCCTTTACTACTCCCTCCATTATATATTACAAGTCTTTTAATTTTTTTCAATTTTAACCAAATTTTTAAAAAATACCAGCAATTACAATATTAAATTGTGTTTTAATAGTATGTTTATTCAATATTATAAATATTATTATATTTTTATTTAAACTTAGTTAAAGTTAAAAGGTTTGACTTCAAAAAACCAAACAACTTACAAACTTACAAATGTGAAACTGAGATAATACCGATTACTGCCACCAATTGGGCACTGATCCATATATATAGGATGGTTTTGAAGCCTTGGCATTGCTTTCTTCTCACTTGATGCATCAGGTTCTAGATCGGGGTGAGAAAATCGAGCTGCTGGTTGACAAGACAGAGGACCTCCGCTCACAGGTTTCATCACTCGCCCACACACACACTGAGTCGATACCTTGTGTTCATCACAGCATGTACAGTATGTGGTCGATCTGTCAGACATGGGTGACATGTCTGTCCGTTGTTTCATCGGTAGGCACAAGACTTCAGGCAGCAGGGAACAAAGATCCGGCGAAAGATGTGGTGGGAGAACATGAAGATCAAGCTCATCGCCTTCGGCATCATAGTTGCACTCATCCTCCTCATCGTCCTGACAGTTTGCCGCGACCTCAACTGCTAGTAACACTACATATACAGCCTCTCACTGAACATTAGTATACTGAATGTTGCTGAAGAAGAGGACGACAATGGCCGGAAAGGACATGACAAAAGGCAGCACACTGTCACATTCACAACATAGAGAGTATTGTTTGGAAGAAAACTGCCACACATAGGGAGTGCAGAATCGTCATGAATAATTTTAATCAGTTTGATGTTGTTAACCACTAGCCTTTTTCGCATTCGTTTAGTTGTTTCTGGACACCTCAAGGGCTCACAATATATAATAGAGCCCCCTCCTGTGCATTGTGCAGGATGTCCGTGTTCTTTCTGCACTGTATTACTAGTACTGGTGTAATTCAGATGAGGTACTTTTGCTGCAACATGTTTGGTGCAAGAGCTTGTTCAGGTCCCTACTCCTGGTTTAACCACTCTTGGGTTGCCACAGGGCATGTTTTTATGAGCCGAAGGAGTTGCATTATTTTCGATAGGTGAATTTAAGATTTTAAGTCAATGATATCACTATAAAATTATCATATATGTTAGTGACGAATTAAAACACCAAACATGTTGTCATCAACATTGAACTAGAGAAGATACTTCGATCAAATAGAAAGACACTATTGTTCTGTAATGTTAGTAAGCTGGATCCATCCTTGTCGATGAAGCAACAGACTTGGGAGTAAAATAAAATGTCATTTTTTTTCCTATCAACAGCAATAAAATGGATTCCTAAGCTTTGTTAGTATACCAAAAAAATACTATAGAAGTTGTCTTCAAGATGCATTGTTCATATACTCATGAGTCATGACAATATAGACTAGGCAATAGATTAAGACATTTTTAAGAGGAATACACATTTATGTACAACACAACTATATCCTTTACAGAAGAATGCGCTTGTCCATTGCACACAAGCAACACATCTAGAAAACACGCATTTGGTTACACACATCACTTCGCTATCTCACAAGATTAACTTTCACAAAACTCCATGCTTAGTTTCATGCAAATTAACTGACATGAAAGTTGTAGCTATTGCTAATTTGATCATCTAGCAAGCTGCCATCTGCTCCCTGCAGACAGGAGTGATCTCCTCGAAGACCGGCAGCCTCCTGTTGCTCCTCATGTACGGCGCGACCCACTGCCTCACCACCTCGTCCAGCAGTTCAACCATCTCGTCGTCGTCGACGTCGCGGTCGGAGCAGCAGCCGCCGCCGCTGCTGATCCGGGCCATCAGCTCCTCCACCTTGGCGACGATCTTGTCTCCGTGCTGCGACTGGTCGTGGCGGGCGAGCACGTCGGCGAGGACGGCCTCGGCGTCGGCGAGGCGGCGCTGCTCGATGAGGCAGAGCGCGAGGTTGCACGCCTTGTTGGCGTCCGGGTCGATCATCTGGGCCTTCCGGTACACCACCTCCGCCGCCATGAAGTTGCCCTGCTGCATGTACGCCCACGCGAGGTTCCCGAGCATGCGCGACGTCTCCTGCCTGACGGACACGTGGATCTTGCGGCCGTGCGACCTGGCCCTCTTCGTCGTCTTCCCGTGGAACGCCTCGCCCAGGTAGATCTTCCTCAGCTTCTGCTTCAGCAGCTCGATCTCCTCCTTCGTCCTCCCGCTCGCCTGCAACAACAAACTCCAAGCATCTCCATCAATACTACGATACTTGATATCTCCACCGCCCGTTAACGTCCGCCGCCGCGCCGCCATTAATGGAGCCGGATCGAGAGCTAGCTCTCTACATGATGTTGCTACATACCTTGTAGAGGTCGAGGAGGATGTTATCGAGCGAGTCCTGCGAATGCCTGGGGCAGAGGTGCCTCAGCGACTTGATGGCGTCGATGGCCTCGGTGAGGTACCCTCGCTGCTTCATCACGACGGCCATGTCCTTGAGCGCGCTGTCCACCTTGTCGCCGGAGTTGATCGCCTTCCAGAACCACGCGATCGACGCGTCGAGGTCCTTCTCCACCAGCTGATCGAAAAAGGACGCTTTTAGGATCTGATCGCTAATTAATCGCTTCTATATTATAATGTTTTTGATTTTTTATTAGTCAAATTTCTCTAGCTTTAATAAATATTATAGAAAAAATAATAATTACAGTATCAAATTAGTTTTGTTAAATCTACGATAAAACATGTCTTTAACAATATATTTATTTAATGTTTTAGATGATAATATTTTTAAAAAAACTTAGTAACTACTCTACTACAATTCTACATCTATCTAACCGTACCATGCAGGCATAACATGAGTACTATTCCTCTGTCCTTTTTCGCAAAAAATGGAATTTAGATGTGCATGTATCATGCAAACTGGCCGAGTTTAGTACCATTTTATGCTGATCTACAGATGAACTCTGCATAATCTCACAGAAATCAAGCAGTAATGAACCACCTATAGCAAGAGCCATGAGGCTTAATTTGATACCATTTTGAAAGTAATTAAGATAGTTATCTGAGGAACCGATCGAACAATATTACAACACACAGATCCTTCAAAAAAAAATTACAACACACAGACTAATCAAGTCTGGGGGCGTTGACGCCAGTCCAGCTGAATAGATGAAGATCTGCGTGCGTCTTCTGTGATGATGCATCAATCTCGGTCCTAAATCGTAAATCCCAATCACCAAAATCTAGCATATATGTGTATATGCATATGATATTCGCACAAGAATATAAGATAGCGAGCTAATTTTCGAAGAAAATCCTCACGAGCTGACGGCGCCAACGATGTAAGCCGGCTGGTAAAAAGAATGGCGCATTGACTGTGCAGCTTGTACCTGGTAGTGCTTGGCCCGTGCGTACGGCCCGTCGCCGGGCGGGATCTTGTGCGCGACGTGCGCCGCCGTCGCTACCCCGGCCGGGCTCGACGGCCGCGCCAGTACTCCGACGACCAGCTGATCCATGCCTCCGGTGACCAAGCTAGCCAATGATTCGATCGCTTCCCTCTCTAGCCTCTGAGCTAGCTAGCTTGGAAGCAAATAATACTGCACGGTCTCGACGACGCCACGGCCGGCCGGCGAGGGAGGCGAGCTGTCCCTATAATACACCAAACCAAACCGGGGAGAGGGATGGGGGATCGAGCTAGCTAGCTAGGTAGCCAGCCGATCGAATGAATCTGACCGAGCGATCGACGAACCTGGACGGGGAGCCGTCCAGGTTCGGATGTACGGGAACAATCGCCTCGTTGGAGCCTGCATAGTTGGCATGTTCATCGGATCGTGTCCACTAGTAACTGGTATGCTTTTGCGTGACACGACGGGCGTTGCACTGAAACTGTAACGTCCATCCGTGAGGCTGCCCACCTGGGCCCACGCCTGGTGTCGTGTAGAGGCTAGACACGGCCAGTGTTGACAAAACTACACTGTTAGAGCATCACCGAGAGAAACTCTAAAGAGTTCTCTTTCCTAAATTTTAGAGATTATAACTTAAAAAATAGCTCCAACAGATACTCTAAAAGACTCCCAAAAATGAGGTGCTCCCTAAATCTCCCTCCATCCTCCCTACTTGTAGGGAGCGACTCTCGCTCCCTATCCACTCTGGTCCCACCTGTTGGTGATATAAAAGATACAAATAAAAAGAAAGAGGAAATATTTAATAAGTAGAGTCCATCTGTCAATGATACAAGAGTAAAATATAGAGAATATGATATTGGGAGTCTATTGAAGAGTAATAAGATTTAGAGATTAAATTTTATTAGGATGACTTCCTATATGAGATTTTAGAGAATAAAAAATAGCAACCCTCTTGGAGATGCTCTTAGAGCATTCAAGAGAGTTTCTAAAGAGCCATCTTCTCTAAATTTTAGATATTATAATTAAAAAATTAGCTCCAACAGATACTCTAAAAGACTCCTAAAATGAGGTGTTTCCTAAATCTTCCTCCATCCTCTCTACTTATAGGGAGCGACTCTCGTTCTCTATCCGCTCTGGTCCCACCTGTCGGCGATAAAAAAATACAAATAAAAGAAAAGATGGGATATTTAATAAGTAGAGTCCACCTGTCGATAATACAAAAGGTAAAATATAGAGAATATGATATTGGGAGTCTGTTAAAGAGTAATAGATGACTCCTTATATAAGATTTTAGAGAACAAAAACTAGCAACTCTCCTGGAGATAACCTTATAACTCTAAATTGTAATAGAATAATTACAGTTTTCAGGTTAACCGTTGACTCACAATTAATAATAACCGGTCCAGTAACAGTAATAATTAAACTGGTTTAACATTGGGCACGGCCTATTTGAAATATAGAATTGTCCGGCCCGTCAGGCGTCAGCTCCCCTCTCCACGTGAAAGAATTCGAGTAGCTCAATAATATCTTCTCGATTCACACAGAAAATTATACTAAATAAACAGGAAGATTAAAGTGACAAACCAATCAAACATCTGACGTGGGACTGAAAAGAACCCCAATCGATTCACGACTAGAACTCCCCAGTAATGTGATGCACAACAAACTTTCATAGGTCAACTGAAATTTTGTTCCGCTTTCCCCTGAGCAAGAAGCCAAGAAGATGCAGAATTCTTAAATTTCTTTTGTTCAGGAGGGATGGTAGCATCAAGCAATCAACTCACAAGGAGGAAGCTGGAGCAAGATATAACTAATCCAAAAATGCACTCTTAAATACAGGAAAGGTGTCCAAGGTAAAAACTTAACATTCTGCTCAAAATCCCACAGAATCGAAGCAATGGCACAGACACCATTGGTGATTATAGCTAAAAGCTGGGAAGACTAGTCGATTGATTGTTCACAAAGAAACAGCGCTAAGGTTCGTTCTATGGAGAACGCATCCCTTGTTTTTTTGTTTCATACAGCAGCACCCAACGAACAGGCTGGCACATCCAACCAAAGATGATCTAATAGTTTTGGTTGCCCCGCCCACGGCCGCCACCAATTCGTCCACGGCCCCGAGCAAAGCCTCTGCCACCAGGGCTACCTCCACCTCTGCCACCACGTTCATATCCTGGATATCCTGGACCCGAGCGTTCATATCCTGGACCCGAGCGTTCATAACCTGGACCCGAGCGTTCATATCCTGCGCCAGAAATAACAGATTCCTCAATTGGTTGTTTACTGATTATCGCTTTGCTGCTGCAAGATGACGCTACATCTTGAATTCTTTGATATAAATAAGAACCAACCATACTATAAAGCAAAGGTAAAGCAGATCCTTCTGGAAATGAAATGCCCCTGGACGATATAAAAGGCTCAACATATTCTATCAATTTCTGTGTACTCTCTTTTTAATCACCTTCACGTAATCATCCTACATGATAGACACTGTTGTTATCGTAGGTCTATCATGCTTGATAAAAGTTGCAACAAATATGTGGGGACCAAGGTGGATTTGGACTTAGGAATTAGGATACACCAAGAAGTAAATACTAAATAGAGCACCAGTAACTAATATAACTAATAAGGTAATACATACCACCATATCCCCAGTTGCCTCTTCCTCGGCCGCCACCACCGCCACCTCTGTTACGGTTGTAGTTCCAGCCGCCATTTTCTGTAAAGACGAATGTTAGCATATGGTTGTAAACAATTTTAACACACCAAATTCCTGACTGAGATTATCTCGTGATTAAGATTTCCAGCATTATAATATTTAAATAACAGAAAGCAAAAGAAATTATATCATAGTACTTACCGTATCCTCCATATCCACCTTGGTTGTAACCATACCCTCCATAGTTACCTTGGTTGTGGCCATAGCCTCCCTGGTTGTCATATCCCCCTTGGTGCCCATATCCACCCTGGTGTCCATATCCACCATAACCTCCTTGGTTGTTATCATATCCACCATACCCTCCCCTACCACCCCAACCCCTACCTCTTCCTCTGCCTCTACCACGGCCATGCCCATAAGAATCTCCAATACAGAAAGCACAGGTTAGCAATCAGGCATATGATGCTATGAACAGAATTTACTACTGATGATTAGGTATTCACCTGTTTGGCCTTGATTTTGTCTAGGCAGGTGCTGCTGCTGCTGTTGATATTGCTGAGTTTGTTGGTATCTTTGTGACTTAAGCGTCTCTGCGTGCAATGGAGCTTGATACCTTCAAAATAAAAGTAAGTTGTTGCAACATTCAGAACCAAGACAATGTGATGATTTGTAATAAATAATCCGCCAAATGAGGGCAAATCAAACAAACCCAGGTGAACTCTTATTAAGCTCTGTAGGGGACAGGAAAATCGATATCATTGAAACATGACGAGTCATCTCCAATCTGCAATGAGATAACATATAAATAAAATAAAGTAAAAGGATAATCCAAGAATATATCAGCAAATAATTGGTCTAAGAAACTTAACGGTACAAGGCCTTCCTCAATGGGTTCCCATACATCAGTAATACTGACTGAACTGATTGATGTATCTTGATGCAACCCAGGGATCCTTTTCTGCAGTTAGATATGAGTTAATTGCTCAACAATCCAAAAAATTGGTAACTGGAAAAAGAGAGATAAGAATGGACCAACCTTTATGATCTCAGTAATAGCCACTGTCTTGCTGATAGCCTGTCCCATAGCCTTCAACACTATTTCTTTCACCCGTTTTTCCTGCTTCAAACAGCTTATAAGGTTCATATCATGCACACAACAAGAGCACGTAATTGGTGACAAATGTCAGTTATCCAAGTACAAATGGCATAATACATCACATAGAAATGGGTGATATCGCAATAAAAATTGTTACATAACTCAGATTTGTGAAAGTTATCAATCCAATGATCATATGGACTACTGATGAATAGACCATGCTCTGAAAAATATGGATCACAAGAATATATCTTCTGTGGTCACATTTTAAATAAAAATGTTGAGATTGAAATTCCCCCAAAAAAGAAGACATACATTGGATAAAGTATGTCAGTCACAAACTTCAGTCTCATCATGCAGCAGATCCTCGGTGACAGCAATAGAGCTAGCATGGGGATGTACTACACATTATACAAAAGGAGGGCTGAGATGGAAACAAAGCAGTCAACTTGGAGATCTGGAGCACCCAATTGGGCAAAGGGCCGAAGGCAAACACATCAAGATCTCATAGAAGCATAACTGCAACTAAATGACTATAGGGGTGGCAAAGGGTCAGC